>VWYH01011361.1:444392-495190 GCA_013399365.1 Pampusana beccarii | reverse complement strand
AAAAAAAAAAAAAAAAAAGTTCAAGGTTGCTTCCTGCAAGTTAATTTTCACCTTGGAGAGAGAACTAGGAAAAGGCCTGCACGACTTTTAATACCTATTTAGCTGGAACTCATCCTAAACACAGTTTCAACAAGCTTTGTAACTCTTTTGTGGTTTCTGGACAACAATGCATGGTGCCTCTTTAGACAAAATGGAATTCAGGAAAATAATTCTCTGCATTATCATCCTTGTAAAATAATCAAAGATCTATTTTATTCCCCTTTCTCTGTAAAACTCTTTGTAGTATATCATTTTATGATTTTGTGAGTTCTGTCCATCAAGGTAAGGACTCAGTGAAACCAGCAGATCTGAACATCTGCAAAATAATGGAAGGCATCAAGAAGTCTGACAGCTACACCATTTCAAATGTATAAAAACTTGTAGAGGAAGTTAACAATTTCTAATTCTAAAAAGATAAATACATTTTCTGTATAAAATATATATGCTTTACCTATTTAATGAAAATATAAACAAGTTGAGTTTGCTTATCTATGTATACGTATTGTTACTTTATCAAGATAACAACTTGAAATGACAAGAACCATGATGTATCAGACCAGAGTTTCTCAAGCTCATCCCATTTAAAAATCTGGAGACTAACCACTCACTTCAAAGAGCTGACTCACTCTGGATATGAAATTCATAGACTTTATTTTGAAAAGACCAGTAAATGTAAATTACAACCTTGACAACGGAAAAATATTGAGTTTTCATTTGGAGAGGTATAAAAGGTTTTGTGCCTGATCAGCCACTCTAACATGTAATAAAAGAGTGCTTTGCACTACAGCGATCAATATGCTTAGTCTGTTATTGGACTCTTGTCATGTGCATAACTAGAACTAATGCCGGTATAATCTGATTTTTTAGAAAACCAAGACACAAAATTGCCCAGCTCTCTCTTTAACCAAAATGCAAAGCTCTACCAGTCCCATAGCTCAGTGTCTGCATTTATGCATTGTCAGATTTACAACTTCACTTTTTAGTGTAGTTGTTCAGCTACTCTATGAAATGTGCTGTTGCACAAGTTTTTTTTTTTTTCCTGAGCTGCAGAAAAAGTCCTGATTTTCTGAGTTTATAAAGGGCAGTTTTACAGACAGTTATAAAAGCCAGGCATGAGAACATGAATAGACTGATAGTGTGTTAAAAGCAGGACATGACTTTTGGATAAAACAGGGTGCATCTTAATCACTTGGTGGCAAAAGGCTAATTAAACTCCAACAGTAAATTAACGTAGCACAGACTAGGAGAGTACATGCAAGTTATCATTACTCCATGCAAGATGACAAAGCTTACAGTTAAAATTGTAGCTTTCAAGGACAGACTATCAAAAGCACAGGACCTCTCAGTTAGAAGTAATGTGGGACTAAATTCAAGTTTAATTGCTTGATAACAAAAAATGCTGATTCGGGCATTTTATTTTATTTTTTTTTTTCCTTTTAATTTTTAAAATTTTACTTTTTCTCTTCCTTTTCTGGCAAAGAGGTGGCTGAAACCACCGGGCTTTACAATCAGATATTTTATTTTTTCAGGCCTTGAGCCTTTGTTTACAGTCGGATGACAGTAATGTGCAGTAGTGTTCATGAGATAATGCCTGTTAGCACCTTAACACCTTACTTGTAATTTTCTGAAGCTTTTATTTGTAGTAGAGATAATAGGTTAGATTCAACAAAGGGATTACTGATGATCACCAAATATATACTGCACAAGCAGAGATAATGGCACTGTTTGTTTGCTGTGAGAGCTGATTTTTCCACAAGAAGAGTTCTGAATTTCTCTCAGTGACATCCTTGTAAAACTGGAGTTATTACTTTCAGGAAAATACTTATTCCACTTCTCTGATGTGCAGCAAATAATAGAATTTGGTCCTTAAACCCACAGCTTTAATGAAAATCCCAACCCTTCTGACAATCCTTAATGAGGACTACAGGTAATGAACAGAGGGGTATTTGGTTTAAATTTGGAGGAAATATAAATATTTGCTTAAAATCACTTAAAATCAGTAGTTTGAGGGGTTAGATCAGTGAGACTTACTGTGTTGTGATATGTGGGTATCTCGGTTGCTAATGATTGTCCCAGTTAGTCTACTTCGGGCCCCAAGAGCACCTCTCAGACTCATTGTCCCTGACCCTTGCCCAGGGCCCCATTTTGGCTCCACCAGGTCCTAGAGGTCCTGTGCCTGACCCTCCCTCTGTGGGGAGATGGTCTGGATGGCGGGCTGGTTGCTGGCTGCCAGCTCTGCCCACTTGTCACCGGGGAGTAATTTAGGGTTCTGCTTGCTGCAGAACAATGTTTAAAATTCTTCAAGAGAAGTGCGATTTAAAAAAATTCAGTGGCAAGTTCACTCTATTATTTACTGCTTGAGGGAAATATGCCAAGCTGAATGCTGCTTACCTTCTCTCCAGATGCCTGTATCTGTTCACGAAGCAAACTTTCAGGTGTCTTCATCCCCTGATAACCATTTGCTCCGGGGGATGTGTCTTGGAGCTCCAGAGACAAACTTTCAGAAGAGGCCTGAGTCAGTCGCTGTGCAAACATTTAGGATTCTTCGTTCCCTGATAACCGTTCGCTCTGGAGCCTTTTTTTTAAAGCTCCAGTGGCAAACTTTCAGGCAAAGCCCTTAAGTGCATGCAAAACAGACTTTCAGGAAACAAAATTCTCAGAAAATAAAAAGTTTAATGGAGTAGAATAGCAGAAAGGCTGGCCCAAGTTTGGTACCTGCGTAGATGTCCGCCCAAGAATAGAAAACTACAAACTTTTATATCTTTACAGACCATTCACACCAAGATCCAGTCCAACAGCAAAATTTCACCACCAGGTCCTTTGCTCCCCATTGAATCCTTTTTCCCTGACCCCACGTGGGCCTCTGTTTTGTTCAGTTGTAGACACTGTTTTTCGTCCATTTCCTTGATGGTGCCATTTTGTTTGGATAAATCCTTTCTTCTCAGCGAAGTGCAAAATAGGCCTGTCTTTGCAGATGTGTGCGATGTCTCTGCACTAGCCTTGGATCGATGTTTTCCCAGTCAGTTCCATTTTTCCTAGCAAAATGCAAACTAGACTTCATCGTGCAGGTGTTTATTGTAGTCTGCAGTTGCTTTTGGTAAATATGAGCTTAAAATTTTAGCAAATCTAGTCTACCAAGTAACATGAACTAAAGAGTATATTAAAAATCATACAACCTTATATCTCTAAACAATCCATTACATTTGGTGTGCATCTACTTAAGCTAAATGATTAGTATTGAACTTGAGCTGGGCTTATCCACTGATCTCTGAGTAGTAAAACCATTGCCATACAGCTCACTTATTTAGCAGGGAGAGCTCAAAGTGGGCTTATCCAGGCTGTTGTATTTATAGAATGAAGTGGTTGACTTGTCAAATTGCATACAGTATGAAAAGTCTGCATGAGACTCCCTGCGCCCACAAGCCACTGGTGGTCAGTTGCCATTCTGCTTCCCTGTGGGTCTCCTGGAAGGAGTTCTTTGCTTTGGCTCTTCTCTCCTCTGGAGCCTGGGCCAAACTGCTGCTGGTTTGGCTGGGGAGTGGGGGGGTCGAGTGCATCTGCCACAACACTGCACCCAGGCCCTGAGGGATGGCGCCCACTGGGGAAGGGACAGTTGGCCCAGGGTCCCCTGCTCGCTGGCTTGAGGGAGCCCTCAGTCTGCCCAATGCTCTGACATTTCCCCTCACCTGCCACACACAGAGTCTTAAGTCACCGTGATGCTCTGCAGGGCCACTGCCACCCCTGGATTGACATACTTCTGGTAGGAGCATTTCATTACTAGTTATTACTTAATAATTTCTTTAATCAGACAGATACCTGAACTTAGAAAGCTTCATGTTGATTTTAGTCATATTCTGCTTGTTGACTATACTGAAGATGAAAAGATTTCTCTTTGTATGCAGTCTGAGCCTCTCTTCAAGTTATACCCACCACTCCTCATCACCCCGCCACACACCACTGTGAAGAGACTGTCTCCATCCCTTTGCAGACCTTCCCACAGGCACTGGGTGGCTGCTGTTAGGCCCTCTGCAGGCTATCTTCTCTCCAACCTGAACAAGACCAACTCCTCAACCTCTCCACACAGGACAAGTGCTGCAGCCCCAGTGTCCTGATGGCCCTACATGGACTCATTCAGAACTAACACAGCCCTGAGCAACCTAGTCTGATCTCAAAGGTGGCCCTGCTTTGAGCAGGAGCTTAGACTAGAGACATTCTGAAGCCTCCTTCTGCCTGAATTTTTATAACTTGATGATGATGGTGATGATAATAATAACAACAACACTGGATTATGGGTCTAAAATCTTAATAACATTATTATTGTTGTTATTGTTTATTTTTATTATTATTTTATTGCTGTTGTTGTGTTACACCCATGATCCTTTATTTAAAGATTGAGGTTCAACTTATAACTCACACTATATGGAAGAGAATCCAACATCATGGCATGGCTATACCATTGCAATAGGTATTTTGATACAGCCTCATATAATGTGAACATTTAACTGAAGTACTGTAACAGCAGTAAATATAATACTGAAAAGTCCTTTTCTGCAGTGGTCAATTTGAGATCCAGAACATGAGCTGTTGTCCTGTAAAACAGAAAAAAAAAAAACAAACCCAAATGAGTGTCAAAGGAAGAAGTGATAAATAATATGACCTAAAAACAAACAATCAATCAATCAATCAAACAAACAAACAAACATCTGAATCTGTTAACAGTAATTTTAAAGAATTAGTGTCGAAAAAACAAACAAACAAACAAATCTATAAAAGGCCCAGCTGCTACTCCCTGATAATCTTTCTTTTATTGCATAAAAAAAATTAACAACAGTGAGAAACTGATGAAACAATAAACGGTCTTTCAAAATAGTATGAAAAGTATTAGAGGTTATATATATTTTTCTCATTTTGTTGAATGTTTTAAGATGTTTCTACTTGTTGCTTGGCACAGGAATAGTGTGATACAATTAAGAAGGCATTCATATAATACTGAGACCAGAGATTCATCTGTCTCTTAGCTGAAGCCTACTATGGTGCAGTCCAGCTGTGTAACCTCGATTTTGCTCAGAAAGCTGTTGAGATGTAAGGTGGTACATAAACTATATCTGTGTCAGCTAAGAATAGTAAAAACATTGACAGATGTTTTATTAAGGAGATAATAAATAACAGCTCAAAGCTTTAAGAGGAAAGATACGGACATGAAAAGGTGTACGAGGTAAGGAAAAAATGGGTAACAACACAGTAACATCAAAGATCAGTCTGTTCAAGGAAACAATTATACCTCACCTGACTGACACATGCCTGGCCAGCAGATTGATTTGATGTCTCATCCAGAGTGCTGACCATATTAATATAATGTTTAGCTTACAGCCGCACTATTCCTAGCTGTCTATTGTATGTATTTGTGAATAAATAATTGCTGTCTTAATAAAAGATTCTTAAATTGTCTGCTTGAAGAGTGTATGTACTCATGGTAGAGATACCCAAACCAAAAAGACCCAGCGAGGGAGAGTTGCAGGGGGTCCAGGGGCTCAAGGTCCAGGGGCTCAAAGCCTTTGCTCTCCTCAGTGCTAGGACTGGCCATAGAAATGCTGAATTTTAAATGATTGACTATTTTTCTCAGTATGCATAAGAAAACATGTCTCCTCAACTAAGTTACTTGCAGCCTACCTATTACATTAACTTCAAAGCATGATGTGGAAGCAATGAGGCTGAGAGGTTCCATCCTAACAGCCTCAGAAATTTCATTTCTTTGTGTGCCTACAGGTCTGCAGCAAAGATTGCTCCTCGCATGTGCTTTCTTAGTCAGGCTTGACCCTTATGAAGGAAGTAAATAGTACAGAGTTCAGTTTAAGTGAGCTTTTAAAAGACTTGCTGTCTGCTGAGTCTGGCAATTAGTGGAAGTATGATAGTAAGTTTGTGACACTGAAGCTCGAACTGAAAATCTCTCATGTATGAACCACTGAAATTAATTAGATAGAAACAGCTTTTAATTCCTGCTGAGCTGGATGGAACTCAAACCCTACAGGTGAAAGATTATCTTCTTTATTATTAATAAATTCCCAGTAAGTCATAATTTAATAANAAAAAAAAAAAAATAAAAAAAAAAAAAAAAAAAAAAAAAAAAAAAAAAAAAAACCCAAACAAAAAACCAAACCAAACCAAACCAAAACAACTGAGTTACTACAAGGTAAATCCACCAAATCAAACTTGCTGCGTTTTAGAGATTAAATAGACAAACTTGTTAATTAGCTGGACACAAAGACAAAAACTCCCACATATCTCCTGTAAAGAGACTCAGTTATCCAGTGCCCTCCTATACTTTTCTGATTATAGAAAGGTGTTTTTTCTTCTCCCTTAACCAAATAGGAAGATTAAAAATTCAACTAGGCAAATAAAAACACAAAACCCCATTTTTTTTAAATGTAAAACACTGTGGACAATTTCAATGATTCACTGATGAACTGGTACTTAGAAACCACATAAATTAAACGTGCTTAAAGAAGCTTTGTTGATAAGGAAATCTATATGCTTTCTTCGTATTTCAGGAATTATCAGAGGGAAATTTTCTTAGACATGGCAGTGCAGTACTGGAGAATAATTTGTTATGCAGATAATCTGTTACTTTGAATTTACACATTACATAATTGAGACACATCGATCATGTATGCCTTGCATAGATTCCTTTCTGTCTTGATTTTGGCTGGGATAGGGTTAATTTTTTTCCTAGTAGCTGGTATTTTGAATTTAGTCTGAGAATAATGTTGATAATACATTGATGGTTTTAGTTATTGCTAAACAGTCAAGGACTTTTCATCTTCCCACACTCTGCCAATGAGGAGGTGCAAAAGAAACTAGGAGGGGACATAGCCAGGACAACTGACCCAAACTGGTCAAAGGAATATTCTATACCATATGGTGTCATGCTGAACAAAAAAGCGGAGGAAGTTGTCTGGGGGTTGTGGCAACCACTGTTCAGGGACGGGCTGGGCATCACTCGTGGGTGGTGGGTAATTGCATTTTGCATCACTTGTTTAGTAGAATCTTTTATCATTACCATTATTATTATTTTATTTTTCTTACTGTCCTATTGAAGTATGTTTATCTCAACTTATGAGAGTTTTTTTATTTCGTTTTGTTTTCTTTTTTTTTTTTTTCATTCTCTCTCTCATCCCATGGTGGGGGGGGGGCAGGGGGATGATGAGTGAGTGGCTGTGTGGCACTTGGTTGCCAGCTGGGGTTATACCATGACACTTTCATATTAGAAGTATGTAATGATCATTATTATTTTCTTCTACAAAAGAGAAATACAGTGGAACTAACGAAGCTATATATTTTATTTATTAATTGACAGTGTACACTCCAGCTGCCATCATAACAACTGGGGAGACTAGTTATATATTCAAAATGTGACGTAACAAGTTTTCAGGTTAATTAATTGTTCTGAATGAAGTCTCATGACAAATGTGTTATCTTGAACATGGTAACTGGTCACTAGAATAAAACCTCTTTACTACTGGATTCTTTTATAAGGTTTGTTCCTTCCTTTTCTAACTAAATATAATATAAAGTTAATATACTGTTTTGTTTACTAATACAAGATATATACTTTTCAACTGCATTAACTTACCTAAACTGATTGGGAATATCTCAGTAATATGACAGTAGCTGTACTTCCTTTGAAGTATACAAAGTCTTCTGATAATGTTCTTTGTTAGCCTTAATGTTTCCCTACCAGGAGACATAAGGATGCATTGCAAAGGTCCCTCATGCTGACAACATGTATTAGCTGACAACCTAATTTCAACATTATACAATTGCATGCAGTATACATGCCAAATCCATTGATCCCTGTTTCCCTCCCCAGCAATGTGAGTACCACATCGAGGCATGCAGAACATCTATTTCCTCACAGCCTTTGGACCCTAGAGTTCGCTCTGGCTCTGGATTTTGGATATGGAGGGCTGACATCAGTCCCTGAGATGCAGAGTATCACTTTAACTTTTGTACATGAGGCATCTGTCAAAATCTGCTCCCAAAGACTGTTTCTGAATTCATATGTATGTAAGCCAGCTTCACTTTTTTTTTTTTTTCCAACTTGGACTAGCACTATTCCCAACGAAAAAGTAACCTTTTTTTCTTTTTCAGCATAATGAACCAGCATATTTCTTACAGATGTTCTGAAGAACCCAGGTGTCTTCAGTGCTCTATGTCATTCCTCTCTAAAAATCCATGATGGTGATAGACAAAATAGTGTAAAAGAAAGTACTGTTTTACAGCCCAGAAATATTCATTTTTTTGTAACAGGAAACCGAAGTGGAGAATCTCTGTGTTTAGATACAGCATAAAGTTATAATGAATATTCTACAAGGCCTTCTGAGATTTATTCACAGTACCATCAGTAACTCGGACATATCCAGATTTAGCATACTGTCTCAAGTGTTTTGATATATATGAATGTTATTTATGTTATTCTCAAAGGTGCAGAAGTAGAATCTGAGACAATATCAACCTGTAGGGAGAGTGGATGATAAGGCACTTGGACCTTGTTTTAAAGGTAGAAGTAAAGTTGCACAATAGTATGGATATAAATTGTGCAGAGAAGCACACGTAATGTGAAACAGTTAACTAAAAAAAAGGTAGAAAGAGAAAAGTGCAACATTTTGTAGAAAACATATTTCCTTAGAAGTCTTGGATTCTGGGCTCTAGTTTCTACTTAGGGACTAGATTTTCCTTTTCCTTCTTTATTCTCTCCAACTTGAGATTTTCAATATTTGGCAGGATTTAAAATTAGGGACAGAGAGTAATTCAGCAGAAACTTATAGCCATTTTTCTATGGAAAAAAGATGNGATATAAATTGTGCAGAGAAGCACGCGTAATGTGAAACAGTTAACAAAAAAAAGAGTAGCCACTTTTCTATGGAAAAAAGATCAACAGCTTGACATTCTTGTAACTGTGGAAAACCTTTTTGGGCTTATGGGACATCTATATCAACTCATGTGCAAAACATTTATTAGAACTTTTTTTTGTGATTTCATATAAAAGTCATTGTTAGTACAGTCAATGAATATATAGTAGACACGCTCAGGTTATCTTTTTTTTTCTTTTTTTTTTTTATTTAGTTCTAAGGCATCTCATTCAAGATCCACTAAAAAGGCAAAAGTACAGGTATTTTGACAGGTAATTTTTTTTTTTAAATTAAATAATAATATAATGAAACTTTGTTATTTTTTCTAAATTAATTAATTTATTACTGAATTCTAGCCACCTCGTTACAAATAATATTTACTATCCTCAATGCTGAATCTCAGGTTGATGCTTGTTTGCTGTTGATATACGACAACTAAGCCAAGAAAACTCTCTACAACAATATGTATATTTGTATTCACAATGAAACATAGTTTGTGTAAAATACTCATTCATTATCTGAAGGACAGGACATGGTTTCATGATATTCTGCTAGCAGTATATTGGCAGAAGCACCACTTAAGAAAGCTAAAATTACATCTCTCGTTACTGAGCATAGAGACAATGAACATGTTTTTGTTGCTTCTGAGTGTCTTTCCAACTGAAGTGCTGCATTCCTAATTTCAAATAGACTACAAAATCTTCAAGCCACTACATAGTAATGTTGAATAAGCTTACAAATTAACTTTTTTCCACATTATGCACTTGAATCAATATTCCTTCTAGTTCCTCAACATTTTCTGTGCTACAGAGACATTTTAAAAGCAAATTTTTAATATCGAGATCCTCTGAAGAGAAACACAATTTATTTATTTTTTCTGATATCCTGAAAGGGTCTTTTCTCATTGGCAGAGCACCCTATTTTTTTTTTTCCAAATGTAAATCAATGGGAAAATGGAAATATCCAGGCCTTGATTTTGCTGTTTGAGTTGAATTTACAAACTTAATGTTTTCAGAATAACTCATAAACACTCCAAAGAACTGTTTTGCCAAAGAACTAAGGACTAAGTCCAAAAGGACTAAGAAAATCATAATATGGCTCTGCAAATTTTGTCATAGTCCAAGAAGATCTCAAAGAAATACATTCTTCACTGTCTCATGGAGAATTTAGATGTCTAAGGAAAGTAAGATTGAATGATTGAAGACTGACTGAAGTATTACTTCCTTCAGAAAAGACATTTATGTGACCTTTACTCAATGAGCAAGTGTTTTTTGTTTTAGAGTCTCAGATGCTAAAATAAATAATGTGTCATCATCTTCAGTCTCAATCCCAAGTGTAAGAAACAAAGAAAGAGTTGGTTTTGGTTTTTTGTTTTGTTTTGTTTTGTTTCATTTTTAGAATTGCAACATTAATATGCTATGTACAGATGCAAAACCATACCAGAACTGATTTATGTGGCACTATGAATATTTCAAACAACTGCCTGGAAGCAATGCCCTCAGGTAGTCACAATATTAGCCTGCTACCATGTTAAGAGTATTCCCACAAGTGCTACTTTTCGGAAATACGACTTTTTTAACATGACAGCAAATGCATTGTGACAGACGTACTTGATGGAAACAGAAGAAAAATGTCTTTTTTATATATGAAGCCCTCATAGTAATGATTTTTAACGATTTGTGAAGCAGCACAGATATTAACAGATATTCTAACTTTTCTGAGTCAATATAGTCACATCTTCAGAAACTACCAAAACAAGAAAGTGTCATCTTTCCATCTGCCATTTCTTTCAGTCTTATTAAATCTATTATATAATTTGTGATTGTGGTGATAAAAAGGCTTGCTCTTTCTATCTCATTTATCCTTTTTTCATCTAATCCAGACTGATTGATAAGAGCCAGCTTGTGCCTAATTTGAAATCTATATAAAATGCAGCACAGACAATCAGTTTTGGAAGTCAGAGATGAGAGTAATATCACAGCATAATAATAGTATGGGAATTTAGATTTAGGTTCTTCTTGTGGTTTGTTGTAGGGTTTTGTGGGGTTTTTTTGGTTTGGTTTGCTGTCAAGCAAGAAAACCGTGATATTCAAATAAGATCAAAATTCAGATCTGTCCCTAACTTAAAAAAAGAAATCTATCAGATACATGTGACTGATATACAGTGGGGTCAGATTCTGTTATTATTTTACTCAGATTTATCTCTAATCTATTAATTCACTTCTGATTTACATCAGTATAAACGAAATTTGGATCTAACCCCATGGAGTCCAGGAATCTAATTATAAATAAAACAATTTTTCAGGCAATGAGCACAGGAAAGACATACTTTTTAGACCTGCTGGTCATTAAAAGCTCACAAAAAATGTAGATCAAATAAATCATGCTGTCAAAAGAAGCTCTAAGTGAAATCAAGTGGGGCTTTAAGGAACGAATAAAGGGTGGTGAGATAACAGAAGAAAAAGAGTGAATTAACATAGGTTCATTGTTACAATCCACTAAGAGTAAATAGGTAAACGTACATCAGCATGTATCTCTCATTTCAACATTTTTGTGGAGTTAGGCCCGCTAGAAGCAATATTATAATTTAAAATATATCATTGTACTGCAAGCGTGGCATAAGGAAGAAAAATAACACCAAAACTCGTTTGGGTGTTGTTTTGCTTTTCCATAATAGTGCATACAAACAGAAGAAGGATGGGAGGGTAATTCAATTTGTCCTTCCTTGGATTTATTTGCTTGCTCTGTAATCGTTTTTGTTTGTCTGCTTGTTTTTTCATTTTTAATTTGAGCTTGGAATCTTAGCAGAAATTATTTTTTTTGGTATATTTTTCCTTTCTGGCATCCTTTCTTTTCTCACTATAACCTTAACTTGGCATTCTATGTACTCAACAGGTTAAAAATGTGTGAAACCTGCATCTTGTCCTTATAGGCTCTAGAAGCAGTTTCCCTGCTCCACAGTATGCATTGGGCCAGAACTACAAGCCATGTGTATTCAAATGTGTACTGGGATTACTCCTTCACAATGACTAAGATAAACAATAGAAGTTTAATCTCTTGTTCCAGTTTTACTGTAGTCTAGTTTTTCTTTTCAGTCTGAGGATGTGGAATTGACAAGTTGCACAGGGAAGCAATGAAAGTTTTCCCTTCTCCCAGCTTGGTGCACAGCTTCAGGGCCATTCAGAAAATGAATAAATCAGTTCAGGTGATGCTTTGTATAATTTCTAGTCCAATCACTTTTCATAGAAAATTTTCAGGTGAAATAGTATAAAAATATTTCATTCTTATTTTCCTACAAATAATTTTGAATTTCAGTCATAAATTATTCATCCAAGAGTGCTTAAAGAGCTGGTTGATGTCATAGCAAGACCTCTCACTGTGATTTTTCAATGCTCTTGGGAATCTGGAGAGGTCCCGGAAGACTGGAAGCTGACAAAAGTTGTCCCAATATACAAGGGCAACAGGGATGACTCTGGCAACTACGGGCCTGTCAGCCTCACTTCTTGTTCCTGGCAAAATCATGGAGAAGATTGTTCTGGGAATTATTGAAAAACATCTGAATGACAACGCAGTCATTGGTCCCAGCAAGCACAGGTTCATGAGGGGAAAGTCTTGCCTGACCAACTTAATTTCATTCTACGACAAGGTTACCCACCTAGTCGACCAAGGGAAGCCTGTCGACATGATCTTTTTGGACTTCAGTAAAGCCTTTGATACTGTCTCTCACAGTATCCTCCTGGACAAGATGTCCAGCATACAGCTGGGTAAACACACAATGCAGTGAGTAAGCAACTGGCTGACAGGCTGGGCTCAAAGAGTTCTAGTAAACAGGGTTACGTCGGGCTGGTGACCAGTCACTAGCAAGGTTCCACAGGGATCCATCTTAGGGCCAGCACTCTTCAGTGTCTTTATAAATGACTGAGACTCAGGACTTGAGGGATTGTTTATTAAGTTTGCTGATGACACAAAATTGGGAGGAGCTGTTGACACTCTCGAGGGCAGAGAGGCCCTGCAGAGGGATCGGGACAAATTGGAGAACTGGGCAACCACAACCTCACGAAGTTCAACAAGAGCAAGTGCCGGATTTTTCATGTGGAACATGGCAACCTTGGCTCTACATACAGACTGGGGAACAAGATACTGGATAACAGCTCCGTGGAGAAGGATCCAGGGATCTGGTTGATGGCAAGTTGAACAGGAGCCAACAGTGTGCCCTGGCAGCCAAGAGGGCCAGCTGTGTTCTGAGGTGCATCAAGCGCAGTATTGCCAGCCACTCAAGGGAGGTGATTGCCCTGCTCTATTCTGCACTGGTGCGGCCTCACCTGGAGCACTGTGTGCAGTTCTGGGCACCACAATATAAAAAAGATATTAAGTTACTAGAAGGTGTCCAGAAGAGGGCTGCGAAGTTGGTGAAGAGATTGGAGAGGAAGCCCTATGAGGAGTGGATAAAGTCACTTGGTTTGTTCAGCTTCGAAGAGACTCAGAGGAGACCTCATCGCGGTCTCCAGCTTCCTCACAAGCGGAGGAGGAGAGGTAGGTGCCGAACTCTTCTCTTTAGTGACCAATGACAGAACCTAAGCGAATTGCAGGAAGATGTGCCTGGGGAGGTTTAGGTTGGACATTAGGAAAAGGTTCTTCACCCACAGGGTGGTGAAGCACTGGAACAGGCTCCCCAGTGAGGTAGTCATGGCTCCAAGCTTGACAGTGTTCAAGAAGTAACTGGACAACACCCTCAGACACGTGGTGTGAACTGTGATGGTCCTTGTGGGTCCCTTCCAACTCAGGACATTATATGATTCTATGATACTATGATGATTCTACGATTTTTGTTATGTTTTAGTTTCTTTTCCCAGCTAGAGAAAATGAGACTAAAAGAAACATGTCATTCATTACCAGTCTTAGGGTAAGACTCCAAAAAAGAGAGATTCCAGAGTTTAGCTGCTAGCAGAAGATGTTTATGTAAATTAGTATTGAAACTCAGTCTTGGAGAGAAGGTGCTCAGGAGGAACTGTAAAGAGGTAGAAAGGGGCAGTATGAATTAATCATTCAGAAACAATCTACAATTACTCAAATACAAACTGGAAAACAAAAGGCAAGTATTTTTGAGTCATCTTTCAACAAAATTTTGAGTAGACAGCTATGTTTCTTAAGTTATGTTCAGGGTTGCACTCCAGGATAATGAAAGAAGGATAAAAATACTGGTTAGACCCAGTAAGAGTGGAAAACTGGAGATACTGTTTAAGGTGAGAATAATCTTTTTTAGAAACACAGTTAGTGTCCATTGCACTGGCTGACAGGTGAAATTTTGGGTCATCTATTGTCTAAGTTATAATAACTTTTGCTTCCAGACATTGAAATTACTTTCTTGTTACTGTATGACAATAAAGGTACTTTCCTGTAACACTGTGGTCACATTCCTTACCTCATAATGATTTTTTATAAGACACCTTTAAAAGTCTTTGTTTACTATGAACTTTACTGACTTGGGGAAAATAATTTTAAATTTAGCCCAGTACCTCAAGTGTACCGATCTCCCCTTTCACTACTACTAATCTTATGTTTATAACTATGAGTCATTCTCTTTGAGTAAATTCTGCCTGGTCTGTGCTGATTGATGTGTTAATTTGCATCGTTGGTGTTTTTATGATTTGACATATTTAGATCCAGTTTCCCATCTTTCCAAAAACTGAAATTAAAGGTATGCATTAACAAGACAGGTAAGCTTAACTGAAATGTTGAAATGTTGAAATGTCTTTTTTTTTTTTTTTTTGGTGTATTCATGTGCAATGGCACAAGTCTGAACAATTAAGAACAATTTCCTGACAACTCACAAAATGGTTAAGAGTCACTTGCTAATATAGTAATATTCTGGATGTGTATTTTTGTGCATTCAAACACCATCAGACACAGGAAAATTAAACAGTTTTAAAAATTATCAGAATTAATCTAATTTGAGATGACAAATCCATATGATACTTAACAAAGTAATATTGGTGTGTGTCTGTCAATAATGTCCACTCTTGTAGTGCATTCTTTTAGCCATTGTCATAGACTGTGTGTTAATTGCTTTTTAATTACGTGTAGTTCCTTTGGGAAATCTATTTGATGCCTACTCACTAGGAGCAAATGATTCATTGCTTTCCTATAGAGAAAGAAATTGCCAAGGCCTTTATTTTCCCTACAATGTCATTATAGTACAATCACAAATAAATTATCATATTGAAAAGCCAGGAAGTGATATGTACTGGGAAGTGTTATCCTCACAGAATGGCAAATCCACATTTGTCCACAGCTGAAGAAGTAGCTGGTGGTGGCATGGGAAAACTGGAAAGCTTGGTAAGTTGCTCTAATAAATAACTATCCATTTATTAGAGCATGGTTCTATCTCCTAATAGGAAACCTATATGCAAACTGTTGTTCAATGACCCAATAGAGTGTCCTGGTTTCAGCTCATATAAAGTTATTTTTCTTCCTAGTAGCTGGTATAATGTGGTATTTTGGATATAATGTGAGAAGAATCTTGATAATACACTAATGTTTTGATCTTAAACAGTCAAGGATTTTTTAGCTTCTTCTACTGCCCTGCCAGTGAGAAGACGAGAAGTGTGCAAGGATTTGGGAAGAGACACAGCTGGGACAGCTGACATCAACTAACCAAAGGGATATTTCATACCATATGACATCATACTTAATGTATACAAGCTGGGGGAAGAAGGAGGAAGGAAGGGTGGTTGGAGTTACAGCTTTTGTCTTCCCAAGTAACCATTATGCATGATGGAGCTCTGCTTTCCTGGAAATGGCTGAACAACTACCTGTCAATGGGAAGTAGTGAATGAATTCTTTGTTTTGTTTTGCTTGTGTGCATGGCTTTTGCTTTACTTATTAAACTGTCTTTATCAACCAATAGTATGGCAACAATCAATCATAGCAGCAATCAATAACAAAGCAACAATCAATTTTATAGTAACAACCAAACAGATGTATATTATTATCAGTTACCAAAAACTTATAATTAGTGAAATAAACTTATCAACAATATAATAGCAGATATAATAGACTGCCTATGTGGATATATAATACCAGTATCGACTGAGTTGAATAGACTTCAGAAGAGACCAAACCACCTCAAAGGGGAGTACAAACTGACCCCAGAAGGGGACTCAACCATCCCAGAGGTGGAGGACAAACCAAACAGACCCCCGAAGTGGGACCAAGGGGAACAAATAAAGTAGCAGAGTCTCATTTCAAAGATGATCCCTGTCACAGACCCAGCCAGGCATCCCCAGCTAGGGTCCAATATCTTGTAGAAAGTTTGTGCAGAGAATTCAGCCTGTTTAGGAAAGGAAAGCTACATGAAACATGTGAAGTTCTCAGAAAGAGAGAAACTACGTTTGGAAAAACATTAAGTCCTTTTTATATCATAGAGACATTAAGACGTAGGACACCAGCATTTTGAACAGCTAATAAATGCTGCTAATCTCTATTTTTCACCTGTAACAGCCAAGAGATGATGTTTTCTGTGCTTTCAGGCCAATTTTATTTCCCCAGACTGTTTCTACTTTTTTAGATAATAAGTTGCCATTACAGTTACTTGGCTTTTGCACTTACTGATGGTATCTCAGGATGTCTCTGGTTTCTAGGTACCCAGCTGTACTTCAAAGATGTCAGCTGTACTTTTCAAGGTAGGTTTTTTTCTGCTTCCAAGGCCTTGTTCCCAGGCTCACAGTTCCCAGGCTTGCAGACAATTTCTCTGACAGTATTTTTTCAGCTGGCATTTTCTTCTGTTCAGTAACTTTCCCCTTCTAACCAGGCTACCTTTATGGCTGCTCACATCACTATTTTGTTTCTGTCTCCGCATATCTACACTGTGTAAATAATAATTTTTGCCCTGGTTCTTTGCCAAAGGGAGTCAACTTACTCACCCCAAACAAATCCTTGCATTGTCAGAAGTTCTTTCCAGTGCTATAGGCTAAACTCAGCATAAGGGATAAGGGAAATGGCAGCAAACTGGGTTCTTTGTACTTTAATGAATACACTCAAACCCTAGCAGACCCTAAGTCATGCTCATAATACCTAATACCACATCCTAAATTGAGAAAAATATAAAAATAACTTTCCTGTAACATAATCTACACAGTATGTCAGACATTTTGAACAGGAAAAGAAAAATATTTTGATTCTCAGGAGCTAAATGGGACCCCAATTGCCCAGAGTTACATGACCTGTAGTGCAGATACCACCAGTCTGTTCTGGAAGTAGCTAGTCCTGAGCCAAACAGTTATGAATCACTCTGTACCATGTAGTAGGGTGATATCTCTACTAAGATGCAGCCATCAGTGTATATAGAGGCTACGACTAATGATTTATTTTAAAAATTTTTCCAGTAAAGTATAAAGTAGGACAATGGAACTGCTTGGGTAATAAACATCAGATCCCAAGAAGCAGTTGAATGCTTTATATGGGAGATCAGTAGAACTTAGATGTGTGATTTAACGCTCAGCTGCTATCTGAAACCCAGAAAAAGCTGAGACTCCATAAGCATATGTCATGGTTTAACCCCAGCCGGCAACTAAGCACCACTCAGCTGGTTGCTCACTTCCCTCCAGTGGGATTCAGCAGAGAATCAGAAGAGTAGAAGTGAAAAAACTCATGGATTTAACAGTTTAACAGGTAAAGCAAAAGACATACACACAAGCAAAGCAAAACAAGGAATTCATTCACTACTCCCCATCAGCAGGCAGGTGTTCAGCCATTTCCAGGAAAGCAGGGCTCCATCACACATAACAGTAACTTTGAAAGACAAATGGCATAACTCCAAATGTCACAGCTTCCTCCTTCTTCCCCCAGCTTGTATACATTAAGTATGATGTCATATGGTATGGAATATCCTTTTGGTCAGCTGATGTCAGCTGTCCCAGCTGTGTCTCCACCTAACCTTTTGTACACTCCTTGCCTTCTCACTGGCATGGCAGTATAAGAAGCTAAAAAGTCCTTGACAGCTTAGCAACAATTAAAACATCTGCTTTACCAATATTATTCTTATACTAAATCTAAAATACTGCACTAAATCAGCTACTACAAAGAAAATTAACACTATTCCAGCTGAAACTGGGAAATCATGTCAACTTTTTTTTAAATGTATTTTATATTTATACTTCTGTAGGAGTCTGAGGTTATGTGTCTTTCCGTGCTGTGCAGGACTGAGCTGTGACAGGACTGGAACATTTTCTTTGCACTTTTTTTCATACCTAAACTTGATTAGGATGCAGGAATGGTGTATTTTTCAACTCATATTCGTAGACTTGACGCAAAAAGGGATTCTTCCAGAGCACTGAACTCACATCTGTAGGATGATGCTCCACAGAGAAGTTGCAGAAGCCAGTCTTATGAGTCATGGTAGTTCTGATCCACATCCTGATTGTGGTGGGATTGGATACCCACGTTAATCTCCTGCATTATAAACTTCAAAGTTTTGTGATTCTGGAGAGGGAGCTAACCAGAATTTGGAAAGTTAGCCCATAGTCCCTTATTCTTCCTACTCCTGGAAGCTCTACCCCTGTTCAGAAGAGAATTCCGAAATCTTGGGCTACATAATTCCCCTGAATGTCCTTTCTTAGTTACAATATGCTACTCCTTATTCTGCTCATCCTGAGCTGTGTGATTTGGGTAAATCCCATTCTGTTAAGGCATTTGACTCTTCTCATTCACTTTACCAAACACATGACACGGTATTATTGATGTCATAATCCTGAAATAATGAGTTTATATGTTTGGGATTATTTTTTTTTTTTTACCAGCTAACTGGAGAAATGGGCTGACAGGAACCTCATGAAGCTCAACAAAAGGAAGTGCAAAGTCCTGCACCTGGGAATGGTACCATATACTAACATATGCTGGGGGCCACCAGCTGGAAATCAGCATGACAGAAAAGGACCCAGAGGTCCTGGTGGGCACCATGTTAAACATGAGACAGCAAAATGTCCTTGCAGCAAAGGCAGCTAATGGTATCTTAGTCTCCATTAGGAAAAGTATTGCCAGCAGGTTGAGGGAAGGGATCCTTCCCCTTTATTCAGCACAGGTGAGGCTGTAGCTGGAGCCCTCTGTCTAGTTCTGAGGTCCTCATACTGAGGACCCCAGACATGGACATACTGGAGAAAGACCAACAAAGGGTCACTAAAATGACGAAGGGACTGGAGCATCTCTCCTATGAGGAAAAGCTGTGACAGCTGGGACTGTTTTGCCCAGAAAAGAGAAGGCTCAGGGGCATCTTATTGATATCTATAAATACCTGAAAGGAAGGTACAAAGTGGACACAGCCAAGCTCTTTTCAGTGGTGGCTACTGACAGGACCAGAGGCAATGGACACCAATGGAAACACAGATTGCCCATATGAATATCAGGAAACACTTGTTTTTCATGGTTAGGGTCACCAAGTATTGTTACAGGTTGCCCAGAGAGATCGCGGAGTCTCCATCCTTGAGGATACTCAAAATTCATCTGGACATGGTCCTGGGCAACTGGTTCTGACCCTTCTTGAGCAGGGGGGGTTGGACCAGGTGATCTCCAGAGGTGCCTTCCAACTTCAAACATTCTGTGATACTATGAACTACTGCAAACAAATATTTGTTTCAGAATCTGGCTCCAACAAACCAATCAACATCTTTTCATAACAGTTAGGCAGCCATATAGCCATATTTTTCATGTCCTCATCTTTTTCATCATTAAGAGTTCTGTTGAGTGATTTTTGTGAAGCATAACATTTGATCTATTTTGTTTTGTGTTGTCCTTTACTTATTTATCATTTAATATTGATTATTCAACATTTCACATAAGAATAAGAAATATGGGATATGGAAGCAAAAGTTGGAGTGGATCTAGTGAACATGGATTCCTCAGTCATGAAATGTGCATGCTGGTGTCACACGAGGTTGTGCTGTTTAAGAGAACTGAGCCCACTGTACACATGAACATCACTGGACAACTCATGTATGGTACAGCCTCATAATATGACTTCTGGATGAACCCAGGAAAAAAAAAAAAATGATCTGTAGTAACTATAGAATTCAGTATATAATTGCTGAAGATATAGATACATATGTGGAGACATTAAGGTAAGAAGAAAAAGATGATGAAGAAAGTCTTATAGAAAGATAGAAAGACAGTAATAAGTAACCTGTTTTTCCTCTCAACACACTGTGTTAAAATGTTCCATTTACCATATCCTTGTATCAAAATTCCTTATTTTTAGTTTAATAATAAAGTGCTGCTTCATCTGACAGGCATTTGAAAGCCACAGTTGGGTTAAGACAGACATACTAAGCTTCACTGCAAAAAGAGATTCATTGCTCCAAGCAGTGTCTGAAGTTAAAAATTCTCCTGCAGGTCTCTGTACGTATTAACTGCACTGAAAAGGAACTCATCAAAAATAGAGAAAGTTGCATGGCTATGCAGCAGACATCAGAAAACAAAAAATCAGCTTTGTTCTTTCTTTCTAAATCAGCTTACACGAAACTTCATCATCTTTTTCAACTGGTAAGTTCTTTTAGTATAACGGGGAAAAGGCCAATGTCTTGGCATGTATGCTTGCCCATCATCATTCCAATACTATTCAGTACTTACTCAGTACTATATTAATCAGTAGTCTTTTAGACCACATAAGGGTCTGACACTAGACAGTACAGTGACCAGAATTTCTACAGAGTCAGGCCTTTTTAGCATGGTGTTTCTTTTTTTGTTTGTTTGTTTTGTTTTGTTTCTTTTTTTTTTTTTTAATTTCTTCTTGTTGCAAATGTGTTTTTTCAACTATACTGAAAATGTGAAACAACCCAAACCCCCTACCAAATACCAAACCCCCATATTTTTCAAAACCCCATTTTTCAAATGTTCATTTTGTGGAAGACTGTATAATGGCTTTATGTGTCAAGGTTTTGGCAGCAGAGTGGTCTAGTGTCTGTGAGAAGACACGAGAAGCTGCTTCCATGTGGAACAGAGCCCAAAGCCGAGACAATCAGTAACATTGGTAATGCCTCTGTGATAACATATTCAAGGAAGGGTAAGGAGCACTGCACAGCATCTGTGAGAGACAAGAGTGAAAAACAGAAAGTGAGAGAAACAATGATGCAGGCATGAAGGTCAGTGAAGAAGAAGGGGAGGAGGTGCTCCAGGTGCTGGAGCTGAGATTCCTCTCTAGCCCATGATGAAGACTTTGGTGAGGCAGTCTGGCCCCCTGCAGCCCATGGAGGACCACAGGAGAGCAGAGACCCATCTGCAGCCCATGGAGGACTCTATGGTGGAATAGGTGAATATAACCCGAAGGAAGCTGCAGCCCATGGAGAGCCCACACAAAGCAGGTTTCCTGGCAGGACCTGTGACCCTGCTGGGGACTCAGGCTGGAGCAGTCTGTTCCTGAAGGACTGTACCCTGTGGAAGGGACCCATGCTGGAGCAGTTCTTGAAGAACAGCTCATAGAAAGGACCCACACTGGAGAAGTTTGTGAAGGACTTTATCTCATAGGAGGGTCCCCACACTAAATCAGTGTTAAGAAATAACACAAATAAATGGCAAAATTATATAACATATGCATAAACAAGTATATATTTAATAAAGTTTCGCCTCTCATTTTTCTACAAGCGGATTTAAAAAGGAATAAATTTATTATTTTCAACTGAATCTGAGCATCGCCAATAACTGTATGGCCTCATTGATCAAACTAACTTTACAAATAATTACACAAAGAAGTCCATTATACCAGATGTAAATTCATAAAACTGTAAGGTCATGATAAAATATAACCCTACGACGATAGTGAGGAAAGTAAAAGTTTGATAAAAGCATCTCATAGCAAACTCACTTTGACACTTTCCTGTTATGTTCGGCCTTTTACTCAACAGGGGTGGCCTGAGTAGAAGCAGTTGTTACTGTTTTCTTCAGCTGCACCTTTTCATCAGGTTTCCATTGGGGGATGCATTTCCTATAGCATCTTACTTTTCATGTCCTAGATCTCAGACCCCCACTTTCATCAGACTCAGAGAAAATCACAATTCCATCTCCTACAGGTTTTTGGTGATTTTTTATTTTATTTTACAATAACTTCCATAATACTGCAAGAAAGTGAGGTGAATTGAATAGTTCCCAGTAAGTGTGTTCTGGAATTATTTTGTTTTTTTGCCTGGTTCACAAGAAGTTTCTAGAACTGTTTTTTTTTGGTTGGTTTGTGTTTTGTTTGTTTGTTTGTTTTTGTTTGTTTTTGTTTTTGTTTTTGTTTTGTTTCATTTTGGTTATTATGTTTGTTTGTTTGTTTGTTTTGTGTGTGTGTGGGGGGTCGTTTGCTTTGTTGTGGGTTTTTTGTTTGGTTGGTTTTTGGTTTTTTTCAGTGGTATATTTTCAGCAAAAACTCCAAGGAGTCGTTTGTTTCCTTGAGGCTTCATAAAGCTTTATTTAAAAAGAGGAGAGTGCCAGGGCTTTATTTAATCAATTTCTGGTTTCACCCACCAAGAGTTCATCCCTCCCAGGAGCAGCTGAAAGAACAAAATCTGATTCAGCATTTCTGTGTTGGCTAGCTTCCGCAACTAGAGAAAACAGTTTAGTAGACTCAATTTTAAAACATTTTCTTTAATTGTTTGCTTTCAATCTAGAGACATTCTATATTTGCAACCATTTACACTGAAATACCATCTTTCCTTTTACTGATTTTGCAAGATTTTAGCTATGTTAACAAGTATCTTATTTGAAGGAGAGTTTTACCGCATGTATTAACTTGACTAATGTGATCAATAATAATATGTCAAAACATGATTTAACATCTCTAGAATTAAAATTAAATATTTTTTTCTAGCTGTTCAATTGCAGCAAAAGCAGATTACATTAATTGTAAAGACAAATATAAACCAGAAGTTTTCTAATATACTAATTATACATTTTGGTCTTTATCTTTTAAATAATAGTTCAAACTTGATAGCTGATGAAATGTGCGTGTTTATTTTAAAATAATTTGAGTTCAAGTGATACAAATATTTTTTAAAACTTAATAGTCAGGTACTGTATGTAATACTATGAAGAATAAATGTATTTAATTGTTTTAATTGTGTGATACATGAGACACTAAAACAGAAAGGTATGAAATGTTGTTACTGAACTCAAGTGAAGTTTTGCCATTTATTTCTAAAGGTAAAAGATGTCACCTAAGATGCCTATCATGGGTGGCTTTCAAAATGAACAACAGCCTATTGACAGAACACAAAAAATAGTACACAATGAAACAGTGATGTTTGCTGGTAGATGATTATTGGAGCTGTGTTTTGAGGGCATTTGGAACTTATTTAAAGTAGCAAATTGCCTACAAACCTTATCAGGACATTCAAAAATTTGAAACAATCACCACTCCAAAACAGTAGCCCAGCAGGCTAAGATTAAAAAAAGTGCCTTAAGCATTCAAGTAAGCAGTCTTGATGGTGTTCGGTGAAGCCGAAAGACAAAATCTGTTTATGGCTTCGGGCCATCAAGTCAAAGAAATATGTATCCACAGTGCTGATAGGAAGAGGGCAGCAAATTGTTGGTGTGCCTTCTGTATGACTGGGAATGTTAACATTGTGTTGGCCACTGTCTGCAGGAAGAGCTGGATCCTTCCTTTCCCCACTAGTTGTTCCATTTCTGTGCATGTACATACGAATGTCTCAGCCAGAAGTGCTTTCCTCTTGTCTATTACAAAAATAGTGTAACCATCCAGCTACAGATAGCAATGAAGGCGAAGGTGGAAGGCAGTTTAACTAGAAAGAGGAATTTAAGTTCTCGTGTTAAAACAGGTACAATACAGAAGGAAAAAAAAAAAAAGGTCATGGCTATAAAGAAATGAAGAAAACATGATGGCTATCTAGATCAGCTGTTACCGTATTAAACAGAAACCTGGATTTTAGCCTTGTCTTACAAAGTTGCTTATACATTTTATAATAAACAGTCAGTAGATGAAATTATACATTTTTGTGCTCTAGTGAATATTACTTAGTTTACATGTTACATTTACCGCTGGACTTGAAGAGACCGTTTAGCTAGTAGTGCCTGTTTGTATCTTATCTGGAAGGAACCAATGCTGGAAAAACGACAAATCATGGCTATGAATTGCATTAGAAAGGGAGAACTGATGTGTGGGAAGAGATTAGAATGTTATGATCCATGCTGACTTGCAGAATCACGACAGTATTTAGTCTGATATTCTGTGATGTACTATTGCCCTTGCTTTTGTGAGAAAGTTGAACAGAAAGAAGGAAGTTCAGAATAGCTTACAGTCATGGTCCAGTTAATTTGTTCCACTTGCCACTTCTACTCCATGAGTCTTAAGTTTAGTCTTTGTTACCTGCATACTTTAGTTTTATTTCTCTGTGTCTAGGAAGTCAAAGGAAATCTCCTTCAAAGCTGATGCTAGCATTGAGGAATCATCAGCTTGTCATTGATTTACTGAAAGACCGTCCATCCTTTTTTTTTCCTAAGAAATTAAGAACTGTCTGCCCAAAATCACTGGCAGTTAAAAGATTTCTATGTTTATTACAAATTGGGTCAGACTGATACATTGTGCTTTAAAAGCATGGACACCTTAGGTTATGCATTGCCTTTTTTTTTTTTTCTTTGGAACAGCACATTAAGCAATTCCGTTCAAATACTGTGTCATTTTAATTGGTGCAGGAGAGCAATTAACTTTCAATGGCAAAATGTCAAGTGCTTCTTTTGCCTCATCAAAGCAAATTTGTCAGGAAAAGACTATCATCTCATAAAAATAACAATCAGTGCAATTAATTTGTATGTTTCAATTAGCTTATGATCTAATTATCCCATGGTCTAAGGATAACAACTAAGGACTTCAAAGAGAAAAAAAAAAATCTTATCTACATTGGTGTTCTCTATATTGTTGACTCAGATCCGTATTATTTAATAAATCCTCTGTGATAGTTTGTTGAACTTTACAGCTTCACTTCGCACCAACTTTCAACTTATTTATACTGTGAACTTCAAACCTCAGTGCTACTAAACTGCCAGAAGAATTAAAGCTAGCTCAAGTGATAGAAGAAAGACAGATGTTCCACGAAGTGATGATTATATTTAAATTATTAATGTACTGAGACTAGATCTCAAAGACCTCCTAGCACAGTAGGAGAAGTGAATAAAAACTGAAATGAAGCAGAGTGGGATAGAGCCAACAGAAGACTTATGTCTGTGATGTAGTTGCTGCTGTTTTGAGATGTGAGAGTCACAGCTTTAGTATAATAGAATGCTATTTGGAACAGGAAGAGAGTTTCAGATTTGTTTTAGGTTTGATGTGATTCCAGGCTGTGCAAAAAGTGAATCTTTCTTCTTCTGTGGTAAATACCAGATTTCCTCAAGATGAGGAGTGGAATAAGTCATCCTGGTTGATACTGTACAGTTTTCCTACTAAACACCTCTCTAGTGAACTACTGTTGCTCCTCTCTTCCAGAAGTGGGTCAGACTTTTATATGCAATGTACATACAGTTTGCAGCTGTCTCCATTTAGCCCCAGGTTGACTTTCAGAGAAAAGAGTAAAAAAATAACAGAAGTACTTACATTTCTTATTCATATCACACTGCCTGTGTCTCTGAAAGTAGTGATGCGCAAATGACAATTTTTGATCCTAGGACTGTAGGCAGACTGACATTACTAAAACATAAAAGTAGAGGTGTTTCATCTAACTGCAGTACCTTATAATTTGATTCTGGTGATGACAATCACTGGATAAAATATAGAAATTCCACCTGAACTTATACCAAATATAGCTCTCTACTCTCCCAAGTTGGAACTGTTTTTACTGGGTTAGATTGTTAATGATCCTTTTTGCATCTCTAATAGCCAGCTGATTGTTTTTATTCAGTGTAATGTATTTTGTTAATGTAGACAGCATCAACAGGAAAAAAAATGTTATTATTCATGGTAGAACAGCACATAGCTCCGTTGTAACACTTACTTGATAGCATAGAATTTGAACTGTTCTATGAAAATACTGGAACAGGAATCTCACATATATTACACAAGTGTGCTATTTGTCAAAGCTTTTTTCCGAAATAAGGCTCTCTATTGTCTTATGAAAGGAAGAAGTAAACCTCCTTTGCTGCAGTCTTGCAAACTGCCTAAACAAGAAGAAGCCTGTGGGCTCCGAATTCTGTGCTGAAATAGCTTTTCCCTGCAGCGGAGGTCTCTGGACATCCGTGAAGGGTTGATCTGGAGGCACAGGTCTCTTTACAAAGTCTCCTACTGGCTGCTTCAGGCAATTCTAGGCCAATTGCTATAAATTCTGCCTTTCTGAGTGATTTAATCCATCAATGCATTAGACCAGGAGCTCGGGAACTCCACACTAGCCAAATTTTGCTTTGGGACTTACATACGTAAAAGGTACATTGTCTCACGCTTAAGATCGCAATGCCTTAATCATCTGTTTTGTCAAGTCCCAAGTAACCAGGACCCTTTGCTACTTTTTCTTATTGTGTGAGTGACTTTAATACTGCTGTTCTAAACACACTATTCCAAAATATTCCCCATCTTATGCATGGATTACTGTGGCAGTTGCACTTCCCCCCCCCACCGAGGTCCGGTGTGGCAGTTGCACATCCCCCTCTCAGAACGAGGGCCTTCAATGGGCAGTTAATGGCTCTCTTTGTGGAGACCCAGAGCCAGTGGGCAGGGTCGTTAGCAGAGGGGGGGCCAAGCTGCTTACAGCCCAGGGAAGCTGAGAAGCTTCTCGAATTCCCGCACTCGGGGGACAGGGCGCAGAGAAGCCGAGAAGCTTCTGGAATGCCCACAACCAGAGCTCAACAGACTATAAATGGGGTTCCCGCCGAAGACCCCTTTGTGTGGTCTTCTCGGAGCTGCGGGTCTGCCGTGCTGCCGGAGTCACTCCCCTTAGATGGAGAAGCCATCTAAGGTAACTTCCCGGGATGGGAGGCGCTTCACCACCGCGTGTGGGTGGGTGATAAATTACTGAATATATGCTTTAATAAGTCCTCGTCTGGGACAGACGAGTGTAAATTCCTTGCATGGCAGGCGAGCGTAAGTCCTGGCCGCAGTAGGTGGGTGCTTCTCCGTTATGGGTAAAACAAGACAGAGAGGGCCCCAGTTTTGTTTTCTTGTGAGTGTGCATATGCATGCTGTGGATCTTCATTATTCTTTTTTTTGCTGCATCCCAAATAATCTCCTAACCTAATATCCGAACCTGTATCTTATGTTACTGGAGTGCTAGCTAATTGTATAAACCCCGTTTCTAATCGGTTTATCGGCGGTACTTTTCCAGCCAGAATAAAGTTTGTTTTGGACCTTGTTGTCAGCCTAAGCTTATTTTGGGGTGCCTCTGTGACAATTATCCTGTTCTCAGAGTAATTTTCACTTTTGTGAGGTTTCTGGTTTCTTTCAGGATGATTTTGAGGAAGTGTATTTTATGCCTTGCTGATTCTTCAGTTTTAATTATTATATAGCTTTAATAAGGTTCTCCCTAGACCCATCATTTTCAATCACCCTTTTCTTTAAAGAATTTTCTCTCAGAGTGGTTTTCCTCAAGGTCTTGTTGCTATAGTTATGCAGCATCAGTTAGATAACAAATTGAGTATTTCAGCTATTTTTAAGAGTTGTATAGTGGAGAATAAACTGCAGTTTAAAAGAAAATATTTTCAGTGATCCACAACATTAAAAAGAAAGCAGCAGGAGTATTTTATTAGCACACAGATACTCTGACTCCATAAATGAAATCAGTTTGAAACTCAGGTCAGGCAGCTTTTAAATTCCAGCTTTCAGCATTTGTTACAATCATGGCAGATCTTCATAGTCCCAACTGTAAACACCTGACTGTCCTTTAAATTAACTCTGGCATTCCTAGACTTCCAAATTCTGTCAGAAACTAGTAATTCATAGACATTATAGGAAAAATTTATGCTTTTCCTTCGAATTTTATTGTTTTCAGGAAATCAAATGGTTGGACTTCAGCTACATTATTGCCTTATTAGGAGAGGAATAAGTAGATTTAAAAGTCTTGTTAGTCATCTGTATTTGTATTGATTTTTATTTCCAGCATGCCAGCATCAGAGTTTCTGAAAAGGGAGCATATCTTGCAACTTTCTAGCTTGATTAAGTAATTTTGTAACAATGAAATATAGGATTAAAAAGTGTATGTTGTGGAATCCAGTGCTAATATCATACAGTCTTCTTAAAATTATTTAGATTTTTGTTCCTTCTACTCTGATGTGGAAACTAGGTTCTAAGATACCAGCTTTCTGAGGATTAAAGACTAGACATATTAATGTCTAGTTTGTGTCCATTTACTTTAGTGCTAACATGGCCCATTAGCTTACTTACGTTTTTTTAGGAGTGAACAGAATTATTCCCTCAGTCCTCCTCCTGCTAGATTACACTACCATTTTATTGTCTCATTATGAAAGACTGGAGTCCCTTTCCCTTACATATTCTGTTTTTAGAATGTAGGTGACCTGAATTGTCCATAATAATTTAAGTGCTACCCCACCAGGTGAGATATTTTGAGGCAAAAGTAGACATTTATATTACTGTCTCTGCCAAATATATCTCATGTCTTATATTCTAAAATTAGGTTTCCTTTTTTCATGGCTGCTTTGTGTTAATGGGTTATGGTCATTATGCTTTTAACTCAAGTACAGTAGGATTGCTGTATCTCTAATGTCCAAATTGAAAGGGAATGGCCCTTTAATTTGGCTAATTTTACCATATTGAATTTTTATGTCCATGATTCTGTTTTAATCATACTATTCTATTATCTGGTGAACAAATGGAGTTAACCCAATTTCAAGATAGGATTGCAAGTGTACGAGAAATGATAGGTGGAATGTTATGGTACACGGTCACCTGTATGGTAAAGACCTCTGGTTTCTGAGAATAACTAACAATTATTACAATGATCCAGCAGTTATTAAAAAAAAAAAAAAAGAGAGAGAGAGACAGAAGAATAGGCTAAACACTTAGGTATACAAACCCTAGGAAGCAAAGGATAATGGTTATACTACCAAGACCAGAACTGTTTGGACACTGACTGATGGGCCTTTGAAGGAACCCTTCAGTTGTAGCTTCAGCAATGCTCGTCCTGAACATTTTAGCTGTTGAGAGAGGGGGAAACAAGATTGTTTGGGGCCTCTTGGGAAAGGCAGAATTACTTTGGGATACGTGAAGGTTCTTGTGGGATTATGTAAAACTTATGGGAATGTAGAAAACTACTAATGGGATGTTTAGGGAAAGCACCGAATGCATGAGTGTGCTCCGCTGACTGGACTAGCTGGCCATGAAACTTGACTAATGGATGAGCAGAAGGAGACCTGTGTCTGGAAATACTCAAGGTCTGAGACACTGACCAAGGAAGGGGCTCAGGGTCTGACCATGACTATTGGATGGGTTTTGCGCCCATGCTAACATTTGAGAAATCCGTGAATGTGGTTGTGCATCTAGACAGTGTGTGTATGTGTGTTTTTGTGTATGTTTTTCTCATGTAACGTTTACGTGAGTCCTATTGGTGTTTATGTGACAGTGTGTAAAGCTCTCTGCTTGTGCTGATGTGTCTAGCTGGATGTGTTCATGTGTATCTGCATCTCTGTAACACCTGCAGGAGCAGCAGCAAACAAACCAAGAGAAGAAATATTCTGGGTCTTAAGTCCGCCTGACTCAGCTTCCCTTAAGAAATGTCATGCAATCTGAGCAGCAGAGGATTCCCAAAATATCTTTACAATGATTACTAGGAGACAATGTATTTTTCTTAAACCTTTTCCTCTTCCTTCCCATTGTTCTTTGCAAGCAGTAATTTCTTCCGGAAAGATATTTATCTTATGATTGTATTTAGTTACTTAATATGCTGTGATAAGCAGTTAGCATCAATGTGACACTTCTTAAAGATCACAGTAGCTTTCTTGTGATTTGCACAAAATTTATACATGTTAAAACTACTTCATATAAATGTTATTACATGTATAGCACATCTAAAACCATTCTGGATGTAAACATATGCCTTATATTTGCTAATTTAGCTTAAATTTTTTGAAATTGTCAAATACTCCTTTTTTTGCTCTCAGAGTGAACACTAAAGTCATGTCTTGGGAAATATACACTGCGAAACACTAAACGAGGATTTCCAAACATTATGGCTGACCAGTGTTTTATTATTATTATTACATCATGAAACTAAATGAAAATGCTCCCAGAACTGACAAACAACAGAACATCCACTGTTCTTTGTGTTACTGAGTACCAACGTGCCCGAAGTGCACGCAGTGAAAACTGAAGCAGTACTAAATTAAATTTTGTGCTTAAGAGGAAGCAAAAAATGTAATTATGCAGCAAGCATACAAACATACATATGCAGCTAGCAGACAATTCAACATCAATTTGATCTCAAATGTAATCCACTTGCTTCCTAACAATCTGAGAGACCATTTTAAATCCAAGTATCAAAGACCAACACCTGAATACTTACAGAAAAATCAGAAAGACATCATATTTTCCTTTGAAATAAATGATTAATAGATATGATAAAACAGTGAATATTGTGTTGAAAGGAAATATAGGAAATATAGGTATTTCTGAATTTCTATGAGAATAAACATTTGTGCTTGTACAAAATATGCCTAGAGATTGACAAGTTGATGCAAGAAGTTAGACTGAATATAGAGGTATTTTTGGTAATAGGAAATCATGTCCAAGACTAGATAAAGTTAATGCTCAGCATATCTAACTATGAAATGTCTGACTGAAATTTTGTTGTTTCACAAATATTAATAGTATGTATATCAGACAAAATGGGGACTTCTCACAAAATTAAATTTCATCACATCAATGCACTTTGTGTCCAACAAAAGTGAATTTAAAATAAGAATTTTAAAAACCTCAGAAATGAAACAACTTTATATCCATTTTTTGTTGATTTTTAAGTTATATTTGCAAATGCATTTATATTTTCTATGTTTAAGTATTCTCTTACTTATCAAAAGAAAGAAAATATAACTTTGTTTGTTTGTTTGCTTTTAAATAAAGAGAAAGCTACAAGCTTTCAGTGATGTTTGAAATTTGTTGCACTCCTGAAAATGTGAAAAAAAAATCTCAGTGATCTGTTGACCTCTTTGTTATATAAATCTCTATGGGATATATTACTCTTTGCTTTTATGTCAGTAAGACATAATACCAAACATCTCAGTGACATTTGGTATTATGCCAGAAACATGGCACATAGCACTTTTAAAAGCAATTTTTTTTCACCATTTATTTCCACTGTGTCAGCTATGCTAAGGTTGCCCATTAACATCCACTTTAAATCAGTGGACCACTTCAGTAAACATAGACTATTCAGTGATAAAACAGATTTACTCTGTCAGGATGCTGCCAAATATTTAGCAGAAATCAAGTGTCTGTATAATTGGTGAACTCACGAGATGGTGTCTCCGTTTTATTCAATGTAGGAAACTCATCCTTCATTGTAATTAAAATGCTTAGTGTTGTACTGCTGATACATAAAATCTGAGGAGTTTGCAATGCAAAATTAAATGGGGTAAATATTTCAGAACAACCGCGTGAGACCACTTTACAACACAAATCTACACATGTTTTTATCCTATTAAAACAGAATAAATAAAAGAGGAGTTTTGCATTCTGCAGTGCAAAGGTGATAATAAAAAATTGCTCTATAAAATGGCTACCTCTTAGTTAACAAAGCCAGTTTTTAACTTCTGTGACATAGCCGTTTATTTCAGATTTACCAAGTATTCCTATTGCTCTATGTTTTTAGCTCATTTTTCCTTGTTACGATATCTCTACTGACCACTGTGACAATGAAGAAAAGATCATTTTGGCCTGTCTGTCTGGCTACCAAACAGTAATTGTTCAGGTTCTACTTTCCTAAAACATGGTCAACAACTCTGGTCTTTTTTTGGCTGGTGAAGTTCAGGAGACTCAAACAGACTCCTCATTTTAAGGAAATTTTCAGCCACTGGCTATGTATGTATAAGTCTACAATAAATATAGATAGCAAACATATATGCATATATAATAAAATTCAAGTGTTTTTCATACCTCTGTCCCCTGCAAATAAAGCACAAATGTGGGACATAAAGCTAGGTTAATTTGTAACTTGTAGCTCCACAGGAGAATGGAGACAATAAACACACCTAATCAGAACATTTTCCAAAAAATAACCTTATTTGAGAAATGTCATAGCAAAGTAGAAATTTGACTTTAATGAAACCTAAAGAAAGAAAAAAGTTTAAAATTGCCAGCCTGCACCTTACCAAAGTGTTTCCTATCTCCTACATTAATGACAGGATTCATCTGAAAGAAAATCCTGTCCTTGCGTTGAAGGTGTGTTCCTTTTGCATCAACAATGAGATGTTGGTGTGGCCATGAAAAAAGTAAACATGAAGGAGCATGGCTCTGTGACTTGGTATGAATGCATTGCTCTGATACAGAAAACATTGGTTTAGGAGCAGTACCTTCTTCTCAAGGTCTTCCTGTGCACTTGCACTAAAAAGCAAGGGATGAGAAGGAAAAAAAAAAAGAAAAGGAAAAAAGTTACAGTAAGAAAATCTAAATTGAAAACAAACAAACCCAAACTGGTTCAGCATTGAGCATGCCCTGATAGATTTCTTGTTGTTTTGTTTTGGTTGCCTCTATTCATGGGACAGGCTATAGTTAATATTATTTCTGTGTGCCTATTTCTCTATATGCCCTGTGAAAGTAGTGTAGCTGTTTCACCCACATTTATAAGTCTGAGACACTTGCTAGTGGAGCACCTGTAAACTAGGAATGTATAAGTGAACTATTATATATTAAATAAGTCCACATGTACACACACCCTTTTTCAAAAAACTGATGCATATATCAAGTAGGTCATAAATTAGGACAAAACAATACTCTGAAATTCTAAAGTAACGTTAATGTTTCTATTATTCCAATGAGACAAAAATCTGTTTTCCCTTCTATTGTTGTCATAAACTGTGATAAACTTTACCTTGCATGGTCAAACTCCTTTCATGTGTCTTAAATCTAGACTCAGTATTAATTTTGGACCTCTCAGTATTTAGTCAGAACACCTTTCTATTGCAGCTAGAGTTATAAAGAGGTAAATAATAGTGTTGTTGTTGATTATTATTATTATTAATTATTAATTTTATTATTAATTTATTAACATTACCATTGTTATTATTAATTTTTATTATTTTTATTATTTTTATTATTATTATTTTCATAACCATTACAGAACAATCTCATACCACACATTTAAACTTAGATTAGTTTTGGAGTCCTCATTTTTTAAATGCATTATAAAGAATCTTAGCATATGCTTCATCATTTAATTCAGAGATCCTTAGCTAATGAAAACAGGAAGGAAACACACAAAACACAGTAAGTTTTATTACATGAAAGAAGACTCTCCAACATTTCTGACCTCCTTTGTATTCCATTTGGTTCCCAAATTAGGAGAAGGAAGAGGAGGAGGATAGAAAAGAGTGGTGCACTTGCATGTGATTAATGACTTATTGAAGGGAAAATCTCATATGCTATAATCCGTGAAGTTAACTACAACACATTTTAGGGTCCTATCTATTCTTAATGAACAGATAAACGGAAGTTGAAATTCAGCTAAATGAATGGTTTTAGAATAGGAATGTGATTGCAAGGATATTACTATTTCTTGGTGGGTTTTTGTTTGTTTGTTTTTCTTTTTTTTCCTCACAATACTTTAAATACAGTGTCGTATAATACAAAAAAAATTAAAAACTACACTGATTTTTCTGTTTCTAAATTNTGTGCCTATTTCTCTATATGCCCTGTGAAAGTAGTGTAGCTGTTTCACCCACATTTATAAGTCTGAGACACTTGCTAGTGGAGCACCTGTAAACTAGGAATGTATAAGTGAACTATTATATATTAAATAAGTCCACATGTACACACACCCTTTTTCAAAAAACTGATGCATATATCAAGTAGGTCATAAATTAGGACAAAACAATACTCTGAAATTCTAAAGTAACGTTAATGTTTCTATTATTCCAATGAGACAAAAATCTGTTTTCCCTTCTATTGTTGTCATAAACTGTGATAAACTTTACCTTGCATGGTCAAACTCCTTTCATGTGTCTTAAATCTAGACTCAGTATTAATTTTGGACCTCTCAGTATTTAGTCAGAACACCTTTCTATTGCAGCTAGAGTTATAAAGAGGTAAATAATAGTGTTGTTGTTGATTATTATTATTATTAATTATTAATTTTATTATTAATTTATTAACATTACCATTGTTATTATTAATTTTTATTATTTTTATTATTTTTATTATTATTATTTTCATAACCATTACAGAACAATCTCATACCACACATTTAAACTTAGATTAGTTTTGGAGTCCTCATTTTTTAAATGCATTATAAAGAATCTTAGCATATGCTTCATCATTTAATTCAGAGATCCTTAGCTAATGAAAACAGGAAGGAAACACACAAAACACAGTAAGTTTTATTACATGAAAGAAGACTCTCCAACATTTCTGACCTCCTTTGTATTCCATTTGGTTCCCAAATTAGGAGAAGGAAGAGGAGGAGGATAGAAAAGAGTGGTGCACTTGCATGTGATTAATGACTTATTGAAGGGAAAATCTCATATGCTATAATCCGTGAAGTTAACTACAACACATTTTAGGGTCCTATCTATTCTTAATGAACAGATAAACGGAAGTTGAAATTCAGCTAAATGAATGGTTTTAGAATAGGAATGTGATTGCAAGGATATTACTATTTCTTGGTGGGTTTTTGTTTGTTTGTTTGTTTTTCTTTTTTTTTCTCACAATACTTTAAATACAGTGTCGTATAATACAAAAAAAATTAAAAACTGCACTGATTTTTCAGTTTCTAAATTGAATGTGTATTCAATACCTTTTTTTTTTAAGTATTAAATGGTTTTAGTCAATTCTACTTTCTCATTAACCTTTTTTTTTTCACTTCAAACAATATTTCCTTTTAGCAAATGCAAGACTCTACATTTTTATTTTATTTTTAGAAATTAGAAACAATATTTTGAAAACAATTTCTGGGGTAGTATTAGCATGCCTTTCACAGAAAAAAATGTGATTAAGTATTTTGCTTGTCATGAATAAGACAATAAGAACCTCTCTAAAATACTAAGAACAGCTATGCCAAGATGAAACATCTTTTTCACCAAAGAGATAGCTTCAGTTCTTCCTATAAACTCATGGTTTGTCTTAAACTGTGATTAATGAAAGCACTGTAGTTTCAACCCTTTTTTGTCTAATAGGCTTACCACAGTAAATATTGTATATACACCATGAAAAATATTTTGTTTCCACTAGTATAGCTTTATTAATAAAGTGCAAGAACATTTATGATAAGATTTGAAATGCATATAAGTTGTAACATATTTTCAACTAGCTAACTAGCTATAGCATTTTAAGATCCCCTAACTGCTCTCCTTTATCTTCTTCAACTTTTCTTAGTGTTTCCCAGATAGAAGCTTCTTCCTCTATAACAGAGAGGAAGGAGATGAGCAACTTAGGTGAACATTTTGGGAACTTATTTTTTTAAAAAAAGCTGGCCATGATGGGATGTAGTATAAGTTGATGGACTTTGCACTGAATCAACTGTGATGCAGACATATCTGTCAGGAGAGAGTGAAGTATGGAGACCATCAGCAGTTAGCTAGAAAAAAAGAAGGGAAGTGTAGCTTGTCCATTTGTAACAGCTGGCTTTGTAAGAGTGTATCTGTCAAAGCCTTAATGAAAAGGAGAATAATAGCCAACAAGTTCAAATCTAGAAAGGCTGCCTTGTTAAATGAATGGTCGCAGTTATCTCACCCAGCTAAAGATATTTAAGATAATTAAATGTGAACTAGTAGTCCTATATTCCCTTTATTGCCAATGGAAAGAATTAGGGGTGCCTATTTTATGCTGAGATTATTTTCCTTTTAGGATTTTCCTGTTTGTTAAATTGTTACATGGAATGCCCTGAGGTCAACGTAGTTCTAAATAGTTAATTTTTAGGCCCTAAATTACAGCAAAATATCAATCAAAATGACTGAAGAAAACCTATCTAGATTTAAATTAAAGTAAGCGTTCTCTTTAAAAGGCTTAGTGTCACAACAGAACTGTACATGGAGCCTGGAATTCTAAGCAAAAGGTCTTCTTCCTTCTTGAGGTTCTTTCACTAAAGTAGGTATCTTGTAGGCACTGAAGTAAAGCAACTAAGTGATTTAGCATGGCATGAATCTGTAACCTACAGCAAGAATTTTCTCCTGCCGAAGGCTGTTGAAATAAAAGTGTAAGAAATATTTGTCCAGGAAAACTACTGCAATGTTATCTGATTTGCTGTGTTGATCTTGAAGTGACCAGTGAGTAACAACTCTTCAAGCTTATTAGAACTGTTGAAAAAAGCAACCAATCAACCAACCAAAACCTCCCCGAACCCTGGATTTATTTCCTTATTTTGAAGTGTAATGTTCCCTAAAAGGAGTGAAAAATGTAAACTTCACAAACTTATGTCCACCGTTTCTCCACTAATGGTGGGTAGACAGAGGCAGTGTGTGTTGGAACTTTAATGTCACATAGTTATTTTAATGAATCATAGAATCATAGAATCATTTACATTGGAAAAGACCCTTAGATCACTGAGCCGCTAAACTATTATTTGTTTCCTCCTTTTACCACCTGTAATTTTCAAGCCTATGAAGGAAGTCCCTCTTTTAAAAAAGCAATCTGGAAAATCTCCATTAGCATGCAACAGCTTCTACAATGCAGTAGAACTTAGGGCACTCTGGGAAAATCAGATCAAAACCTGAGAAAGTTAAACTGTTTCTGCTATTTCTGTATTGTTAAGTAATATTTTCCTTGATAATTAGTGGTTTTCTCATTATTTAACTTTTACATGTGCAATTGTTGTGGCCTGAGATGAATGTAAATAATACAAATATCTGAAATATATCTGAACTATTTGAGCATTCCACTATTAATAAAAAGGTGATATAGATGCTATCCCAAAGGAAACTGGTGAATGCATAAGTCACATGTTGGAAAACACTGCTTCACCAGGTATCTTATTAACAATTCTTCTGAGATTTATATAAAAGATTGGGATCTACGTGTAAGATAGGATTTCATAATCTTTATAACAGGGTATTCTCACCAATACACCTTAAAACATCACAGTAACACAGCAGTGCTCACCTCTTAGCCTATTTCCTGTTGAAGATCATATGGTAGCAGTGAAATTAGACTGACAGGCCGGATACTGTGAATAGGTTATAGTATTAATCTGATACTTTGTGACAGAATTACTATCATGAATGAATCAACCCCTGCAGTGTAATGGGTCACAAAAAGATTTTAAAAGAACCTCAGAGGTTTCAATCAGTGTTGCCATCACTTAACAGTGCCTTTTGATTTTACGTATATGTACGTATGTACATATGTATGTATACATACAGCTTGCATGCAGTATGCTCTCTGCAGACAATATTCACTAAGAAAGCTATTCTGTTCAATAGAATCATACAAATGGACTTCAAGGAAGGGGATGGTTCTTCTGTTTGCTGTAGTTTATGTCTAAGGTAAACAGTAAGAACAACAGTACAAACAACTTCATTCCAGGTAAAATGTCATTTTGGCTGTGTTTGACTTCTAAGACTAACCTGTTCAACCCAAGGAAAATCTAGAGAAATACAGACAAATATACTTACTCAGCCTTTGGAAGAACAAGACTAACAACTTTCATACTTTCTAACTACCAATAATTCTGAAATCTGTTTTTAACAACTTATTTGAAAGTTTACATCTAAAGGTACATCATCTTACTATTAGCAAAAATAATGGCAGGAAAATACACCAGTGGACACATGCAGGGAAGGTCTTTGGCTGTGCCATGTGGTTCAAATAAGACAAATTTGTTCAAATGTTCTTTTTCACATCCAGTTCAGAAAGTGCTTCACATACTTGCACCAGAAATATGGCCAAGATAGACCACAATGTGGTTGTGTTTTGTATTAATTTGGGCTCCAATTTTTTCTCCTCCAAGGACCCAAACTCCTCGGTTGTTCTCTCAAGCCCAGGTTGGCAACCGGGGAACTGCCTCTCTGGTATTTTGTGTACACCTGTGAGAAAGCTGAGAAAGAAGAGAGTCAGACTGATCCCGCTTGAGCTCTATAGACAGTTAAGGACCTGACCAAGCATCCCAATGGAAGTGCAGACAGATGATTCAACTGTTGTACATGCTCAGTAAAATGAGTAAGCAGCTCAGTCAGAAGCTGGGAGGCCATGAGAGACACCAAATGTACATAAGTCAAACTGATAGCCTGTTGTATGGCCTTGAGCATAAACAGGAGAGAGAGATTTTGTTTCTGTCGGCAGTGTGTTCTTTGGGAGTAGCACAGAGTATTTCTGGTTTTCAGAAGGGGATAACATTATTTTCTTTCCACTGCAGCTTCTTCTATTTTTCCTTAAAAATAAAATAACTCACATTTCTTTTCAGAAGCAACAACTAGTTCAGTTTTGAGGGTTTTTTGTTTGGTTGTTGTAGGGTTTTTTGGTTTATTTGGTTTTTGGTTTTTGTTTTTATTTTATGTAGTGGTTCACTTAACTGAAATGATACAAAAAATTCTTATGATGCTTCTGTCCTTTTTCCTACAGTAAACAATAAAATTACTTTTAAGTGACTTGAAGAGCCACAGGGCATTTAAATGCATGTATTTCCCCTGTACTTATTATAATTAAAATCAGGATCACATTATTTTATTTTGCAGGACTTTAGTTACCTAGAATTCATGTGATTTTCCACTTCAACCCAGTTTAACTTTCATTAAAATAGACTGGATTTTTTGTTGTTGTTGTTCTTATTTTTAGTAGGACTAAAATTGGGTCGTCTTCATGATTTTCTTTCTCTTGACCGTTTTTTTTCTTATGCTCAAGATGTTCATATTATCTTTTACTTGCCCACTGTTGTTGCATTTAGCTGAGTGTGGCTGTGTAGTTTTAAATCACATATAAGTACCCTTTTAGTTGATTTCAAAGTTGGTTGATTTTTAAAGAGAAGCATTTTAAAAATAGTGACATTACCATTTCCCTTAACACAGTTGCTAACAATGTAACCGCTTAACTACTGATTTTAACTACTCTTTATAACTCCCTGCTGTTTACTTGTTACAATTTTTGAAACATGATTAAAAAATTACAAACCACTTATTCAAAGTTTTTGTAAGAAGTAATTTTAATATTTTAAAGCATATTAGCTTGTATTGTTATAAAAGTGTTTTAACGGAAAAAAATGTTTAAATATTTCTAAAATAAAATAACCATTAAACAATTCCTTCTTCTAGACTTCAATCTATTGGTATACAGCTGAATTCATTTTCATACAGAATGAGTGGCAAATAGAGTCATAATTTTGTACATTATGACCTGAACTATGTTAAAATTGTGTTCATTGAATGTTATGCAAAACACAAAAGCAAGTAGCAATACTGGCAAAATGCAGTTAGCTCCATTAAAGAGACCTTTCTCTAGAGACAGGAAGAAACTATATATCAGAACCGAATGAAGAGGAAGGGCAGACATAAGTCACTAGCTGAGCAGCTTGCAGAATTCAATATTTTTGTAGTGCTACAAAGTTTATGTGCCCTAACAGTCTTGAGAAGAAAAAAAAAGTTAAAAAAAAAAAAGAAAAAAAAATACATAGAGAGTAAGAAATAGCCGTTTTCTTTGGATCTTTTCTTATTTCTGCGCTAAAGAACCAAATGTGTGTTCAGTTTGTCGTCACTACAGTCCAAGCATAAGATTCTGTTTTGTCTTGTTAATTTCATGAAAGATAATTACTGGGGGGAAAAAAAGGCATTTTGATCATGGCTTATAACAATTTATAAGATCCCAAGAGCTACATTGAACTGCAATATTTTGTATGTGTGTAACATCTATTATATGCAGATACTCTTACATGCTTTCAATTCTTTTTAAATAAAGGTTTGCTTCAGAAGCTGATGTAACAAAGTGTGGTCATCTAGAACTACATGTTTTATTCACGAGAGTCTTCCCAACATTTTGATGTTAAGGTAAGCTTATAGATCATTTCAGTTCAAGTAGGATCAGTAGGAAATTTCTGGCACAGATGATATCGGACTTTTCATTAATGCCTTGTAATGTTATGTCAAAAAAAAAAAAAAAGCATTATCTGATTTCTTCTATTTAGAAATAGGACCTGACCAATAGGACCTGACCTGACCTTTCACACTAGGTCAAATGAACGTCATCTAAAATGAATATTACCTAAAAGTATTTGTGTGTATTTTGCTGTTTTTGTTTTCATTTTCTTTTGATAAATTATTATGCATTTATGTCACGAACCACTTTGAAGACTGTATATCATTTAGCAAGTAGATACTTACTCTGAGTGAGGCACAAGATTTTTGACCTGAAATACACTTAGAGGAATCATTTTCTTTCTTACTTCGACATTAAAATATTATTTGCATATTTGTGATAATTCAGATGACCTTCTGGAAACAAGGAAGCAATTTGACTGGAAAGGAGGAATTTGTGTATTATTACAATAATCTACCAGGAATGAATCATGGAAGAGTAATCTGAAGTGTACAGATATTGCAGTTCTTATCTCTGATGCTGAGGGCAGCCTATTGAGTCTAATGGCAAGATCAACTATACCTGCCATCTGTTTCAAACTCTGTGTTTAAACCTAAAAGAAAAAAAAAAATGTCAGCAGTTTAGGACAACTGTGCAACTCGCAGATGGGGGAATGACTCAGTGAGAGGTTTTATATGTGTAATTTGTATATCTCCTTTTCACAGTGGTTGCAACACTTGAGAAATCTCTAGGACACAGAGCTTGTCTCAATCAGCTAATACATGGTCAGTGAAGAGAAAAATGGACTAGGATATGGTTCAACAAAATATCTGCTGCTATCCACAGAGAAATCTTCTAACATCCTCCTTATTTTATACATACCAGATAAAATGGAAATCAATAAATGTTTGTATCCCCCCTCTAAACATTCTCTGGTTATATCAAAGCTTATCTTTATCACAATAAGGGCAGAACATATTTGAAAGATCTGATGCCTTTCATATATATAATGGCCCAGAACAGATTTTTTTGGTCTGTTCTGTGCCTTTTGTGATACTTATACTCGGCAAGGTTTAGAAAAACAAGCGCTAGCTCCTTTCTCAGTAGTGTGAATTAGCTGATGGAATGGAAAAATACCCACCACTTTCTACTCCAGTCTTGCAGTGCTACAGCAATGGGACTTCTGTGTGGAAACAGGAAAGTAGTAGGAACAACTCCAATGCCACTTCAGCCATGGTATATTGGTCCTAGTGAGGCTAGCTACAGATCACAAATCAAGCCACATCTTGTTTATGGAGAGAAAGGAAGGCAGAAGTGCTTCACTAAGAAATGAGAAGGTGGTACTGTTGAAGAAGTCTGTGAAGAGGAGGATGGTGAGTTAATTTTTCTTGCATGCCATGTATGAGATTGGGCATGTCCATCTTAAGCTGAATCCTTTTCATTCTATGCAAAAGGACCTTTGCCAAGACAAACTCTCCTGAATAAATTTTGCGCAGTCAGAACCCCTATTTTTTCTCAGGGGCTTCTATTAGGGATGTGGTACAAGGGATTTGTGTTCCTCTCCTAAAATGCAGTAGACTGGTAGGGGATTACAGATGAACACCTGGAACAGCAAAGGCAATGTTTTTCCATCATCTGCTCCTCAGGGCAAGCAGCACAGCATAGCTTTCAGCCGAACATATAATGTCTCTTACCTTCTTCAAAACATTGTGGCATTGTCCATGTTGTTTATTGGGAACAAGTCTTTGTCTGTGTTATTCTTTGATTATGACTGGAAATTTTCTGTGAGGTTGTCAGATATCATTGGTCAAAACCAACCCCAGCAGAATGTTTGCAATTTAGCAGTACTGTGGCATAGTGCTTAAGCTCATGTTGTGTTTATTAGATTATCATAGACCTAACAGGAAAAACTACCATCACTTGGTTTACTCCTAACTGACATAGAAACTAATTTGATCCAAAGTGGTCAACACGTAAGTTGTTAGAATTTATGTTGGGTAAAATCACATATAAGAACAGCAAAAACAGGTTCAGACCAAGCTGCCATCTGGCCTACAGTTCTAGCTTCAACAGCAGCCATAAGAGGACACCTAGGTAAACTTAAAAAAAAGCAAATTTACGTGATAGTGCTTCCCTTCTCAGTTCCACAATCCTCTCCCAGCTCCTGACAGTTTCTTTCTTGGGGGGTGTGTCCCCAACCTCATATGGTTCATCTATTCAGCAGCTTCCAGTTAATCTCTCTACCAAGTATGTTCCAATCTCCTCTTGAGCTCATGTGAACTTATTTCAGTGGTGATGTTTTTCAGATAGGAATCCCACATATCGGTTATTTGCTGGCTTTTCTGGTTGGTTGGTTGGGTTTTTTGGGAGGAGGGTGTGCTTTTTTATTTATTTATTTGGACTTGGCACTAATAAGTGCCACTAGTAAGTTTCATTTGATGGTCCCTGGATCCTGTACTGGGAGGATTTGTACATCTGAATATCTGCATTGAAATGTACTGACATTCACCATTTGAATTTATGCATTACTTAGCATTTCAGCCAATGCAGCTTTTTTCACTGGTTAATGATGCAGTTTTACATTTGCATGTGCATACCAATGTGGACATTAAAATAGGCCTGATAAGTCTTTCCTTAAAAGTATCTTTTTTTTTCCTTTTACTGAAAATGGAATTTAGGAAGTTTACTTCAGCTGCAAAGATCTTAATTACAGATCTATATAAATTAGATGTGTACAGTGTGGAACCACCCTTATTGACCAAATTAGCATTCCCTTGAAGTAATCATTATTTTCACTATCACTAGTCTCTGAAGGCTTTTGCATAATGGAGTGTCAGCAGTGAAATTTTCAATTACAACTGGTGTTTTCCAGATTCTGAACACATTCTGTCTCCTTGGTCATAAGATATTAGGAAGTGGGTGATTAGGGATAAGTGTATAGTTAGATCTTTCAGATACATCTTTGCACCTTCTTGCTTGCTGAGGTCCCAGGCTTTCCTGACTAGGATAGTTATTCTTGGATTTCTGGATATACTTGTCTTCTAATAAACTTGACCAACCACTTTTGGTCTTCTTTATGCTTTTCACCTCCACAATCTCACATAAAGCCAGGTTTCACTGTAAAATAGGGTATTTCTGTTGCTTGTTCTGATAATTTCTCCTGCTTAGATAGTTTTTCCATTTCTCTATTTTCATACTTTATAACATTAAAGAATATTCCATGCTTATCCTCTGTTCTGTTTGTGATTTTATAAACCTCTTTCAGGTGACAGAACATGTACTGTATACTATATTTGAGATGCAGATATTCCATGTGTTTCTGTAATAAAAATCAGTAAAAAATGAGAACGCAGAAAAAACCTAGTTTAGATTTTCACTAAAAACGTTCACAGATTTTTTTAGAAATAATTGGTCATTTAATTTTGCTCTTTCATTAGTGTATGTATCAGTTTTTCAGCATGTTTTCTGTAAATGGTAAAAACCCAGTATTTTGGGGACATTCTGCAACCATTCATGGCCAGCTCTTGCAGATGAACGCCTATGTGTGTATCAGAACACTAGAGAGGGCTGTGATTGGAGTGCTTAGAAGATGAAAAATCAGGTCAGTCTCTAACTGTTAAAACAACACAACTAGATTGACATTAATTAACATGACATGTTGACAATAATTAGTTATTACACATTTTTAAGCATTATCACTGCATACAGAAAGCAATCCTCCCTTAATAATCGTATCCTACATCAGCTGTCAATATATAACATCACAGAACTGGCGCTGTGTAGTCAGCACTAATGGCTGTGGTCTGTGATGTTCTTATTCACTCAGCTCCGTGTATACTTCTCATGAGGTCCTCTCCCTGCTTCCACCTCCTCATGTCCTAAGTAAGAGTGCTCTTTTTGTAGAAAGGGTAAGACTCTAGGCAGCCTGCAGCTCTCGGCCTCTGCCCTGGTGCTACATGGTGTGTGATGCCTGGAGGTGCCTTGTCTTCTTGTGTGGCTTTCCCTGTCCCCACTCCCTCATCCTCCCTTCCTCTCCCTCTTGCATTGCTACTTCTAATTTTCTTAAAAAAAAAGTCTTTATCCAGCTCTTGAGTATGCACTTAAAACCTCTGCAGGTGTTTAGTCCAACCTCCTTCTCAAAGAAGGGTCAACTTTGAGTTCACATCAGGTTGCTCAGAGCTGTGCCCAGGCATTTCTTGAAAACCTCTAAGGACTGATACAGCACAATCTCCTTGGGCAATCTGCACCACTGCTCACCTGAGAGGAAAAACAGTTGACCAGCACAGAGTGGTTTAGGTTTCCCAGGGCCTCAGCTTTCAGCCTCTGCTTGTATTTTCATGATAATGCATAAACTGCATATAGTAACAAAAGCTACTTGCTACCAAGCTCACGCAAACAGTTCTAATAACAAATTGATAACAAAAGGCCATGGCTGGGGCCTCAGACAGTCAGCATGAGGCCCAGCTAGTACAAGGTTTGTGGACTGTCACTAGGAATAGCAGGATTATTTTTCGAGCTACTGGGTACAGAAACGCTTCTCCAGTTACACAATGCCATCGTGGTAATGTTTGGGTTTAAAACAAACTGAACATAGTTAAAATCTGCCTAGTCTGCTTCAACTTTCATGAGCAAAACAAGTCTCCATCTTTGGCTACATAAATTTCTTTATTATTATCTCCAACCATTTTTCATCATTGCTAAATTTTGTTATTTATGTTATCATGTTAAAGTAATTCGAAAATATGTGGCACAGTACAAGCATCAGTACAGAACTATTGGAGTGGAACCAGCCCGGAGTAACGACGAGATCTCAATATGAGTATGATCGTTCTCCTTTATTCACTATTTTAGCAGAGTATATATAGGTTTACAGCAGAAGTATGCAGAGCAACAATATTGTAATTGGTCAGCTTTTACTGATTACACGCAATGCCCCCCTCACTTATTGGGTAAAGTCCTTTGTCCATGCGCTCTAACAAGTATTCTCTCATCCTCTCTTGTAGTTAAGCTCCCAAATTCTTTTGTGATTATGGAGCTCTCTTTCTTCCTTCTTTATGATGTTCAAAGAAACTTCAAGGACACCACTCACAGGCTTCTTCGCCTGCTTCAAATCCTGGGTTGCTCACTGTGATCAGATCATGCCCTTTATTCCTCAAAAATTCCTCCACACAGAACCTTATGGCTGAAGTTACTGGTGTCATTCGATTGCAAATAATGCTGCAATCCTTACTCACCTGCAGCCTCATATTAAATTAGTTTCTTCAGACTTCACAGAAGTGTTTTCTATAAGTCTAAGTATATTATAGGAACCAGATGACAAATATCTGTAGGCTTATCAACTACGTCAAAGAACTCAAGTTTGTTATGCATCAAACAACCATCTTTGAAAGTGCCATTAATGTTTCTTCCTGTTACGTGTTTCTCCACATATCTAATGGTTTTACTCTTTAAGTAATTACTGTGTCTATTGGTTTTGTACCTTGTATGGGAGGACTTTTTTCCTAATAATTTATTTTTGTTTTTTGCTTGTCTGAGTTGGCTCTTACGGTCATTTTTAAAGACATTTTAGATATTANTACTGGTATTGCACCAGGTATGGGAGGACTTTTTTCCTAATAATATCTTTTTGTTTCTTGCTTGTCTGAGTTGGCTCTTACGGTCATTTAAAAAGACATTTTAGATATTATGTATTAGCTCTGAGACTCCAGTACAGTTTTCTTAAACAAACTCATCCACATTCTATGACTTGCCTTGGTCCTTAATCCTTTTCAATGAGCTTTCTAATTTTTAATTACTTCCCTCATTTGGAAATTAGATGCTACTGTGTACACAGAACTGCACTTATTTTTTTTTCCCTTTGATGATCACTTTTCTCACATATTTGGTTTAAATGATTATACACAGTGCCTATGTATGCTCACAGCATTATGAAATACTTACATACCTACATACTGTTGATACAACAAGGTAAATTTTGCTTAGATATTAGGAAAACTTTATTCACCCTAGGGACACTTAAGCACTGGCACAAGCTGCCCAAAGAAATTGTGTAAGCTCTGCCATAGGAAATATTCAGAACTGACTGGATACAGCCCTGAGCAACCTGTACTGACTGAACCAGCTTTTTGCATGGTCTTAGAAATAGTTTACTCCTGTGGGTCCCTTCCAATCTAAATAATTTAGCAGTTCCATGGTCAATGGCTGCCTGAAATACTTATATTTACCTCCCTGTTTTCCTTTACCTTTGCCATAAATTGCCTTGACTACCTCTCACCATAAGGTTTCTCTCTTCTTCAGCAATAACCATTGTTGCACTATTGGGAATGGAAAAGCATCTGTAATGTGTCAGCTGCCCAGCAAAGAAACATAGGAAGTCAGCAGTTTATTTCTGTAGCTGGAGTTTACTCTAATTTCCAGATTGCAGTTTTCCAGAAAGTTTTCCTATTTTTCTGTTTTCTAAAAGGAGCAATTTCTGATTTCATAGCATAGTTAGTAATGATTTTAAAAAACATTGTACCAAAAGAACCGCCCTTACTCTATTTTTATATACTATTATAAACTTCAGTAGAAGTTTAGGTTGAATGTGAAATGTAGGATCAGACCTTTTGTGTTGTACTTGATGATATCGTTAATATGCACCTCTGTAGTTAAATGGTGTGCACTCACATTGTAACAGCAAACAAAAAGCAACTTAATGATATTTTAAGAGAGAATTGCTTTCTTTACAGCATGGAAGGATTAAAGGGTGAACTTAAATTGCACAGATGCAAATGGTTTGTTGGATAGCATACTTTTTCTTTCTTGCCATTGTACTTTATTTGCCAAACAATGTTGTAAGTTGATTTAACAGACCAAAAAAGATCTAAAATATGAGCCAACTATAACAAAGGTAGTATTGTTAAAATACTTCCTACTATGCAGATTCACGTGTGTACAGCAAAACTGTTCTCATTGTAAATCGTTGATTCAAGATGGCACCAGGTATGCTGTTCTAAGATTACAAAAAATATGTTCTAGTTTAACATAATAAAAATCAACAGAAGATTGTCAATCACAGCAGAGTTTTTCAAGGAATTTGATAGTGAAGAAATACTAGCCATCCCAAACCATGCAATTGTGAGAAATAAATCTTTGTTGCTTAGATCTATTCTATAGCTTCAGCTATTTTTATATAGCTTTTCCCCCACATATTTATGTTGTCTTTTCTTCACTAGAAAAAGGCTGGATCATATTCATTGGGCTAAAGGAGACTGATGTTTTTCTCTGCATTAAGTGATGCATTTCTTTGAAAAACACAAAGGGATTTTTTCCTACTGAAAATATTTTCTAACTTGAGGTTTGAGAGTTTGATATTTTCTTTCCGAGACAACTGTGATTTTCTTTTTCTTTTTCTTTTTTTTTTGGGGGGGGGTGTGTTTTTTGTTGTGGTTTTTTTTTTCTTTTGGTGGTTTTTTTGTTTGTTTGTTTTGTTTGTTTGTTTTTATTTTTTTAAGAATTTCTGCGTTTTCTAGTTTAGCTCTACGTAACATCTGAGATGGAATCCTTACTACAGGCTCTGTTCTAAGTCTAGACCTGAAGATTTTTTCCTGGCAAGGATGACACCTCTGTTCATTTCTGATTACTCAGAAGCAGATCACAGTGAGGAGAAAGAAGGGGAGAAAAGCTGTGCAGTCAAAAACTGGAATCTGGGAGCAGAGACTCTGCTTTGTGTTCCACCAATTACATGACGCAGAATTAATCTTACCTAATTTTGTAAGGTAATATTGAATCATAAATTCTATATGGAGATAAAACATTTAGCATGCAAGTTTTCTCAACAAACACCTACTTCCAGACAAGCTGAACTGAGCCTAGAAGTGAATATAAAGGAAATCTAAGCTGATTTGCTGAAGGTATGAACATTAGACACCTGCATTCAGATGCATTTCATCATGTTAACAATTATTTTCCTAAATACTCATGCTGGGTTGACCTTGGCCAGCTACCAGCTGCCTACCCAGCTGCTCTCTCATTGTCCTTCCTCAACAGGACAGAGGGGAAAAAATAAAATGAAAAAGACCTTTTAAGATGAAAACAGACCCTTACATCTCATGTATAGGTTGGACTTTTAGTCACTATTTTCAGTGCTATATTTCTCCTGGGTCACCCCGTTCCCTCTTCCCTCCTCCCCTCCCATCCCCTCAAGTATCTCAGTCTATGTCTCATAGTTCCTTTTCTGATTTATTACAGTTTTATCCTTCTCTCAGATTTTTATTTTATAATCAATTTTGGAAGAAGATAAAAGGTAAAGCTGCTAACTGTACCAGGCATATTTGCTTGTGTGTGTCTATCAATAAAAGAAACTGAGATCCTGAGTTTCTTTCATCTCTTAGCATGATGTTGGTTACTAATTGCACTGAAATATAACACAAGAACTCAAGTGGGTTTTTTTCCAAAAAAAGAACAAGTCGTCACTTTTTTTTTTTAATCTCTGCTACTAAATTTTTCATTGTCTTTGATCTGTCAGTCTATATTGCTACCCATTTGAATCTTATTATTCAGAAAACACAGAGGTTAATATCAGTAATGAAGTTCCAGCTGATCTGAGGAATCCTACCTTTCTCTCAACTACCTTTTTTTGACTACCTTTTTTTTCCCCCAGGATATTTTGTTCTGAACATTCAGATTCTTTCACACTGTTGAATTTTACTGTCTTAGGGAACAACAGCTTATGTGACAAGTGTGAATATCAATTTAATGTTTCTAGTTACAGACCAACATATCCAGAACAGCATTTCAGTTGGAGATCAGAAAAAATTTGTTCAGAAAATGTCTGTATTTTGGTGAAAAAAACAAGTCAACCTTTCCACCACACACAATTATCCTTTTGTTTCCTGAAGTTGACAATGTTATACAGATTAAGGCTTGTAAAATAAATTCAGGGACGAAGGTATTACATAAACTACAATGTGAGTCATTGTGTATCATTCCATGTCAATATATCATACTTTATATCACTTCTAGGCTAACTTTGATGGGGTTTATGAACCTTTTTTTTTTTCAAGTCAAGTTGCATTAACAAGTACAAGATTTCTTACCATTGTGTTCCAGTTTAAAAATCTAAATGAGTATGGTTTATTATTATTAACACATAATTTTAGTATGAAGTTTATGATCAGCTCCTAATCTGATGGGCTACATTTTCTAGTTGTTCACTTAGTAAAGAAAAAAAAAAAAGTGTTTTCTCCCTAAATAACAGCTTTCTTAACAGCTGCAATATTTTCAGTTAAAAATCCACTTGTCTATTATTTCTTTAAAAATCAATAGCTGAAAATAACAGTGCAAATCATATAGAGTAAAACATAAATTTGTGGTCCAGTATACAACAGGATATTTGCTTTTTCTATGTAGTAATAGGCCAAAAGAAGAGAAAGAAATTGCATAAACCAAAATTTTTTAGCTCAGAACACTGTTATAGTTTCGCTGGGAATTCTGTCACTGTGTCTAATCCTTTATGTGCCTAACAGAGTTTAGGCTGCAAATTTGTATCATTAGAATGCCCGAGATACTAAAGCTCTGTTATTCCTTGCACCAACAATTTCCTCTTTTTACCTAAGCTGGGCAACTCAGAGAATACCCCACCACCAAATCATTGAAGACTTGGATGGTATAGCAGGTGTCAACTTTATCCAAACTTGAAAGACATAATCAAATGAGCCGATATTTTACCTAACATACAGAAAGCACTGAATTAAACATTAAAATGCTATTTGCACAGAAAGAGGAAGATTTGGTCTCTAGGTGTGTCATTAAAAACTTCATCTTTTATCTCCAACAAGTGCATCTCACCCACTGAAATATTTTGAAAACTTTGGGGTTTGAATTAATATTTTTTAGTAGTTATGTTTCATATATTATCATCACATATATTTCAGTTTATGTAAATCCAAGTTTTAACTAGATGGACTAAAATATTTCTGTTGTATTCTCCTGACTGAGAAGTTTATTTGACAAATCCTACTTTGTATTATGTCTTCATCATCATGTACAGTTGGGAAGAGTATTTATGTATTGAAGGGTATTCAGAATAGAGGTAAATTCTTAATATTTTTTCACTCTCAGTATTTATTTTTGATTTATATATGAAAATGAAACATTAATTAGTCTTGTGTGGTTAATAGAGATATTTGGATCTAAAAAAAAAAGTTATATGTTTCCTTAACTGATTTCTAAAAATGAATGGCACTTTTCAACCTTTTAAGTCCCAGGTGAAATGGGGATAATTTCAACTGTACTGTGGAAAAGACAAATGGATGGATATAATGACATTGTCCTGTTGTGTAACCGGAAGGTTTGTGTGTTAGAAGGAAAGCTGACTTGAAGGCTCTTCATAACCCCATGTTTGTTCTCTTTGCCAGATTATGCTGTTCTGCAGCTTTCCAAGATTAGAAAATGAGGGGAAAGGGAAAAAGAACTTCTCCAGTGGAGAAGTTTGCCTTAGTTGATGAGGACTGGGTTAGGGAGTGATTAAGCAATCTGGACATCCATAAACCCATGAGTCCAGATGGGATGCACCCACGGGTGCTGAGGGAGCTGGCTGAAGTCATTGCTGGACCACTCTCCATCATCTTTGCCAAGTCTTGGGAAACAGGAGAGGTGCCTGAGGACTGGAGGAAAGCAAATGTCACTCCATTCTTCAAAAAGGGCAAGAAGGAGGACCCGGGTAACTATAGACCGGTCAGCCTCACCTC
>VWYH01011361.1:337203-444297 GCA_013399365.1 Pampusana beccarii | reverse complement strand
ACTGTCAGCAAGTTTGCTGATGACACGAAGCTGGGAGGAGTGGCTGACACGCCAGAGGGCTGTGCTGCCATCCAGCGAGACCTGGACAGGCTGAAGAGTTGGGCAGGGAAAAATTTAATTAAATATAACAAAGGCAAGTGTAGAGTCTTACATCTGGGCAGGAACAACCCCAGGTTCTAGTATAAGTTGGGGAATGACCTATTAGAGAGCAGTGTAGGGGAAAGGGACCTTGGGGTCCTGGTGGACAGCAGGATGACCATGAGCCAGCACTGTGCCCTTGTGGCCAAGAAGGCCAATGGCATCCTGAGGTGTTTTAGAAGCGGGGTGGTTAGTAGGTCGAGAGAGGTTCTTCCCCTCTACTCTGCCCTGGTGAGACTGCATCTGGAATATTGTGTCCATTTCTGGGCCCCTCAGTTCAAGAAGGACAGGGAACTTCTTGAGAGAGTCCAGTGCAGAGCAACAAAGATGATTAAGGGAGTGGAGCATCTCCGTTATGAGGAAAGGCTGAGGGAGCTGGGGCTCTTTAGTTTGGGAGAGACTGAGGGGTAACCTCATTAATGTTTATAAATATGTAAAGGGTGAGTATCACGAGGATGGAGCCAGGCTCTTCTCTGTGACAACCAACAGTAAGACAAGGGGTAACGGGTTCAAGCTGGAACACTAGAGGTTCCACTTAAATTTGAGAAGAAACTTCTTCTCAGTGAGGGTTAGAGAACACTGGAACAGGCGGCCCAGGGAGGTTATGGAGTCTCCTTCTCTGGAGTCATTCAAAACCCACTTGGATGCCTTCCTGTGTAACCTTACCTAGGTGTTCCTGCTGCAGCAGGGGGATTGGACTAGATGATCTTCTGAGGTCCCTTTCAATCCCTAACATTCTGTAGAGGGAAAGGAAGGGTTTATTAATAGAAGTGTCACTATTAACTTTTAAATTATTTTATTTTTTCTATATAATCATACTGACTTACACTGGTTGAAAATATTTTCTTTAAAATTTCACATAAAAATTTGTAATATTTTGGATTAAAACTTTTTCAGATGCAGAATATATTAATAGTGATTTCATGCTTGTGTTAAATGGTGTCATATAAAATTACCCTTTGCAATGTTGGCTTGAGCATAGAAATTTAGAATGTAGATCTAGAGTATTTGGTAACCACCTTGTGCACCCCTTTCTGTTATCTATTCCCACCCTAATTTGAAACCTGCGAGGTTTCTTCTACTATAGAAATTCTTCTTCAGGGCTTAGCAACTTTCCTTCAACATCCTCTCAAAATGTATTCATGGTGAAATAGTATGCACTTCTTGTGTCAGTATTTAATCACTTAAAATACTATTCTTTTTCTATGGCATTCCCTTTGTGACGCAATTGCAAAGCAATTCAGTCTCAACCTTAGCTCTTTTTTTTTTTTTTAAAGTCGAATAAGCTAGGCAAGCTTTAAAGTATCATGAAGTAAAGCAGTTTATCCATGCTACTCATGATTCTCTGCATCAGTCTGAGTTCATCTTCCTTGATCAGGGATCACCAAAATGGTGCACAGGACTTCAGTTTGAACGGGGTCTCATACAATGGCAGTCTGATCTATTCCTCCTGGACATACCCTTCATGATGCTTTCTGACATTGTATTTGACATTTCTGACATTGTATCATTGGCAAGTGTAATCTGATTTAACAAAAGTACAGCTATCTGTATTATCTTTGTGTGTGTGCGTGACTGTGTAAATTTAGCTATTGCCAACACTCTGACTGCATTTGGAGGACTCGAACTTGTTTAGTCTGAGGCAGGCAGAATATAATAACCGTTTGTGTTATGCATGCTAAGTGTCTTGTTCTCCATAAATTGAATGACATGTATATCACACAAAATTGGTTGGAGTCAAGGGGGAGTTTCAGCTGGGAAAGGCTCTGACACAAACAAGGAAGATTACAATTATTTTACACCAACAACAGAAACTGCAGACCTCAGTATACAGAATGTCTTTCTTCAATTTGCAAACAAAATAAGTGAGCCTAATAAGATGTTTACTGTTTCAACTGAAAAATAGATCCAGTAAGGAGTATTTTTTTCTTGATGAACCCCAGGTAATTCTCAGTGATAGAGATTATTACTTCAGAGAAAATTCTGAATAACAAATTTTATGTATGTTTTATCAACAAGCCAATAGCTCTACAAGACACTGTAACAGCCATAATTACCTTCTAGTTCCTGAAGGGACACAAAGATGCAGCAGTATCTTACTAAAAGATTGTGCCAACATACTGCTTACTTTCTCTCATATTACCATTTTGTTGTTCTGCTAACTGATTAACTTCGTCTTTTCAAAACTCTCTCTCCCAAAGTTTCCCAGTTTTCCCAGCTTTGCCCATTTTTTTTCCTCACCCACTTAAGTGGTCTTGTACTGCCATAAACTCAGAAAGGGACTTGCATGACTTGCTCACATTCAGGAGGAGAAGAACCTGTAACAGGAGAAAAAAAATCATTCTCCGGGACTGAGATTCTACATAAGTCTCCAAGAGAGACAAAAATTATTATTCTTGATACCACTCTGGGGGACCCAGTTGATTTTCTATTATGTCTTCCTTATAGCTGACCTTATCAGTGACTGTCAGGGACCTGAGTGCAGTAGTAGGCCTGAATGGCCCTGGTTAGCCTCCACTCTGGGTCCACTTGGTCTCTAGACCTGCCTGAGGCTAGATTGGACCTTTCTTCGCCTGAAGCCCACAAAGCTCCTACAGCTCCTGGTGCCCGGTGCACAGGAAGCCATCAGATGTCATGGCACCCTGACAGTGGGGCGCCTGTTTGTTAATGCAGTGCTGCTCAGTCCATTTGTCCCAGCAGAGGCTAAGTAAGCTGTTTGTCACACCGCGCAATTGGCTGTTATGTCTATACTTCAAAAAGAAATTTAAAAGGAAGAGACAATGAGCATATGATTTAAAGAAAACAATCAGAGATATGAAAGTCATGATTTGTGAGAAAAAGTAGAAGAAAATAGATTGCCCACTTTAAGAAAGAGAGGAACAAGGGGAAACATGATTAAAATTTTCAATTCATTTTTAAGCAGAAATAATTGAAAGAAGAGATAACGTGACCACATTGTACCCAAACAACTGAAAATCTCAGAATACTGGGTATAGCTGATCTTGATTTTCAATTCTGCTACAGGCCACTAAGTCAAGAATGGTCCCAACAGCTTTTATACAACTTCCTACAATTCATATAAAGTGGGTTTTGTTTGTTTCCTATGCCTCCTTACATCTATTATCATACTCTGCTCTTCTCTATGCTTGTTTTGGCTTATCCAAAATGACTTTCCTGATCTTAGTACAGATCTTACAGACAGTTTATTACATAAAAATGTACTTTTATGGTTAGTAGTCTCAGGACATTAAAATGGACATGGAGTCAGAATCTTTTTTCTGTGCTAAGAATTTTAATGCCCGTAGGGCAGCAGAGGAAGGGAGAAGGAATGAAAACAGTACTCCTTTACCAGAGATGTGTACTGTGCATTCATTAAGTCCCTCAGATATTTCTGAATGCAGTGTATTACACTAATACAAGAAGGACTGCAGATTAAAGGACAAGCACTGCACCATCTAAAATGCACCCACTAAACTTCAACGAAGTGAAGCAGTTAGGTGCCAAGATAGTATGCACAATTGAAGAAAATATTTAAGAGCCACTGAAAAAAAGTAGAGGTCACCAGTATTAAATATCTCATTATGGGGAAAACTTTTTACTGCTATGATGTTATACAAAAACTGGAGCTGCCTGTTGCTACCTTGCTAGTAGATGCACTGAATATTATTAGATTAATTATAGTAGTCAAAACAGGGTTAACAGATCACCCTTTAAAGAGAAAGAAGTAGAGAGTCTATGAAACAAAACCAAGGAGCTTCCAAACATGCTCAGAAGCCGTACTAAGGGTGTGTAGAGGGTTAGGATATCCTAAAGGTCTTTCTGGAAATCTTAGCTGTCTGAGTTCTCTCCAAGATAATGCAGCAACAGAATACCATCTAAAGGAATAGATGCTTCTTAAATAGCCTTCTATATGGACTTTTTTTTCCTGTATTAATTTTCACCTTAAATTCTTATCATCATAATGACTGTGGGGAATCAATCAATAGTCTTTACCATCTGTCTAAGACAGAAATATGCTTTTCTATTACAATAATAACATTTTTACTTCAAGGAACTAAAAAGACACTGAAGGAAAGGATATTTATTTTTTTACTTTTTGGTCTGCGGTATTATGTACAAGTATATACTACTTTAATTCTAGCTAGAGACAAATGGTCCATCATGTGCCTTTGCATTTAAGCTGAATTCCTCTCACCATTGCAGAGAAAGGCTATAAGGCCAACTTAATAGCTTTTCAAGGAGCTACCTCAGTGACTCAGCAAAAAATTTGGAGCAGTCATTCTTCTGTAACTAATGAAGGGATTATGAAAGGAGCTTTAGCTACATCTTTCCAGCAAAACTTCATGTCATATCAGAAGCTCAGGTCCACTGGTTGCTCTGTGGTATAAAACAGTTATCAGGATGCTCCAGCATATGTGGAGACACTGTATTGTACGATTGCTAGTCCAGGATTAGACTAGAACAAACATGTCTCAAAGCCCCATACCTCTCTGCCCTGAGATGTGCCATATGTCCTGCAACCATTGCTGAATAACTCATACACTTCACTGCCTCTGAGCTTTTGCAGGTCAAAAGTTCTGTTTTAATCTGAGTGTGTTTCTCTTAGGAGAAACAGTAAAAATGTGACAGAGGAAAGGATTCAAGTTAGATGACTGAGAGGTAAATTGGTAAAATATCCAGGCAGAAAAAGAGTACAGAGTGAAGAAATAAAATGGAAGTTGAAAAAATAACCATTTAAAAAAATTATTAAGAATCTAAACAGAACAAGCCTAGTTACCCAATGCATACATCCTATTCCAAAGTACTGAAACTTCGTCATCTATATACAGTCTTTTGACTCATAGCAAACATTTTTTCTTAGGTTAAGGGCACTGAAGTTTTCCTTCACGTAAACATATCTGGAAAATTATTTAGCAGCTGTAATCAAAAGGCATTTCTGATTTGTGTCTGGCACAAAGTGGGAACAATATAGTTGTTGCTTTGGTCTTCTGGGCTTTTTTTTTTTTTAACCTAGAGACTTAATGGGGTTGCACATTAAGTCATTTAGAGCTGGAATAAATGAATGTATCAGTCTAACAGTTGAATAGCATCTTTGTGTAAATGGAATGTAAAGTAGTACTTCTCTGGAAATGATGCAGATTCCTTACAAAGTTTTGGTATAGTTAAATATTGTAACGTACAGAGTTGTAGTATGTGAGACCCTTTTTGTCTGAGTTGTGTTCACACTTAAGCTATACTGTCGTGCTGGGATGAGATATGATATTTGAACCAGAGGTCCACAGTAAGTATGAACCACCCTCTGTGAGGGATCCTCAAATCTTGAATTTGCTCCCCTTTTTTTGCCCACAGCTAGAACTGAGCTGTGCTGCCAGCTTTGAATGGACAAATATGTAAGTACACTTAGGAAGAATAAAGCATGATACAAGGCGTGATGTCTAACATAATTATAAAAGGTTGATAATATTTTTCCTGAAGCAGTTCAGGGTTAGAGTAGCACAAACAGAAGGATACAACTGAGGTCTCTCACAAACAGATCATTTCTCCATCCTTCTCACATTTACCCTCCAGCAAAAGTGAATGCCAAGTGACAGGCATATTTGCATGGAATGTATGGAAAATATTTAAATATTACATAAATTGTATGAATGGACATGTGTAAATGCACACATATGTAAAAGCGTGCACCAGTGTGGGCTCCTCTCTTTCCCCAAGGTCACAGGTCCTGCCAGGAGCCTGCTCCGGCATGAGTTTCTCACAGGGTCGCAGCCTCCTTTGGGCACATCCATCTGCTCCAGTGTGGGGTCCTCCACAGGCTGCAAGCATATATCTGCTCCACCATGGACCACTATGGGCTGCAGTAAGACAGCCTGCCTCACCATGGTCTTCATCACAGGCTGCAGGGGAATCTCTGTCCAGGTGCCTGGACCACCTCCTCCCCCTCTTTCTTCACTGACCTTGGTGTCTGCAGAATTTTTTCTCACACTTCTCTTTTTAGGGTATAGACTGCCATAGCTTATTGAATTATTTGATATTCTGCTTCTTATAGAATTTTTTTTGAAACTACCTATATAGAATTCACTTACATATTAAGTTTGCCTAGACTGCAAACTGAACTTTTGAACTTTCTGCCTTGTTAAGCAAAAAGTGGTTCAAGCTACTGTATAAGGTGAGCTTTTTTGTCATCAATGGAGATCTGTATCCCTGGAGAAAAATGAAGGAATAAAATGGTGTATCTAACAAAAGATGAGAAACGAAATAATATTTTGGTTATTGCCAAGGACTTATTTTTCTCCCGAACTGCAGGTGCAAAAGAACAACTGAAGGACAGGTCTTTTATTGATATTTATTCTGGTTGGTGAAAGACAAACAACTACCTGCAGAAATAAGAAATAGCCTGTCTGATGAGAATGAAGGGATCTAATGGAGAATAGGGAATCCCCAGACTCTAATTTGACATTTGGCCCAAACTGACATTGGAGGGGTGGGAAGCTTACGTCATAAGGGTATAATTGCCCAAGGTTTTTTTGACTGGAGGGCCCTCAATTGGAGGCACTCAGCTCAAGCTGCTCTGTGCTGTACTTTGCAAATAAATAACGTATTTGGAAAGGATTTCTGGAATCTGTGTCTAGGCCTCTGCATCAGGAAACACCTCTCCTTAACACCTCTCCTCCAGCTGCTGTTGTGCAGCAGTTCTCTCCCCAGTCTTCTTAAATATATTACCCCAGAAGTGATACCACAGTCACCGATGGGCTCAGCCTTGGCCAGCAGAGGGTCCGTCTTGGAATCAACTGGTGTAGGCTCTATCACACATGGGAACAGCTTCTAGAACTTTCTCACAGAAGCAATCTCTGTAGCCCTCCCCCGCAACTAAATGTTTACCATGCTAACACAATACAGTCTTACTGGTACTACTATGAATGCTCGTGTGAGTATTTTGGCTGTGCCAAACTTCTCATAGAAAGAGATATTACTAATATTCTTGTGAAATGACTGCCTGAAATATTTACATGTTTAATGCGTAGGTAAAATGGCATCCTACTATGTAGCAGCTCTATTTATCTTCCATGTTCATTAATTAAAATGAGTGCTTAGCTTATACAACTGAGCTAATAAATTTTCCTTCCTATAATGTGCAATTTATCCATCTCTAGCATGTAAAAAGTTAAAATAACACTAAAATAACTTTCAAAAAGGGTTGGGAGAAACAAAGACCCACTACCTTTATGAAACTTAGCCCGAGTGCAGTTTTCCGTACCAAATTAATTTCCAGATTCAGAAAGACATACTCTCTGTAAATGAAGAAACAATGTCATGTACTGAATATGAACTAAAATGCTACACTCAAAAAATGCAATATACGTTTCAGAGGTAGCTTTGAAGAATACTGGTTGTCCTTTATGTGCTGCGTGATGGAACTCAAGATGATTTGTTCCATGATCTTCCCCAGGTCCAGGGTCACAGGTGTGTAGTTCCCTGGATCCTCCTTCCAACCCTTCTTGTAGGTAGGTGTCACATTTGCTACTCTCCACTAAACTGAGACCTCTCTGGTTAGCTAGTACTGCTGATAAATGACTGAAAGTGATTTGATGAGCACCTCTACCAGCTCCCTCAGAACCCTTGGGTGGGTCTCATCTGGCTCCGTAGACTTGTGTGTGTCGAAGTGGTATATCAGGTTGCTAACCATCTCAACTTGGATTATTAGGGCTTCATTCTGCTCCCCATCCCTGTCTTCCCATCTTGGGGGGTTGGGTACCCTGAGAACAACTGGTCTCACTATTAAAGACTGAGCGAAGAAGGCAGTAAGTACATCAACCTTTTCCTCACCCCTTGTCACTGTGTTTGCCATTGCATCCAATAAAGGATGGAGATTCTCCATAGCCCTCCTTTTGTTGCTAATGCACTATAGAAACATTTTTAATTGTCTTTTGTGGCAATAGCAAGATTAAGTTTCAGCTGGGCTTTGGCCCTTCTAATTTTCTTTCTGCATAACCTTACAACATCCTTGTAGTCCTCTTGAGGGACCTGCCCCTCCTTCCAAAGTTCATAAACTCTCTTTTTTTTCTTCAGTTCAAGCCAAAGCTCTCTGGTCAGACAGGTCAGTCTTCTGCCCCATCAGATTGTCTTTGGGCACATGAGGACAGCCTGCTCCTGAGCCTCTAAGAATGTCCAGCCTTCCTGGACTTGTTTGACCTTCATGACTTCCTCCCAAGGCGACTGTCAACGAGGCTCCTAAACAGGCCAAAGTCTGCCCTCTAGAAGTCTAAGATAGCAGTTCTGCTGGGCTCTCTTGTTACTTCTCCAAGAATAAAAAACTCTATCATTTCATGATTGCTATGCCCAAGACAGCCTCCAACAATCACATCACCCACAAGTCCTTCTCTGTTTGCAAACAACAAGTCCAGTGGGGTGTCTTCCCTAGTTCATTCACTGACCAGCTGTGTCAGGAAGTTGTCTTCCTCACATTCTAGGAACCATCTAGTTTCCTCTCTGCTATATTGTATTTCTGGCAGACATCTGGTAAGCTGAAGTCCCCCGTGAGAACAAGAGAGAGCAATCCTGACACTTTTCCCAGATGCTTACAGAGTATTTCATCAGCCTCTTCATCCTGGTTGGGTGGTCTGTAACAGACTCCCACCAGGTTATCTGCTTTGTTGGCCTTCCCACTGATTCTTACCCATTAATGCTCAACTGCATTATCAACATCATTAAGCTCCCTAACATACAGGATTACTGTATCACCTCTTCTTCCTTGCCTACCTCTTCTGAAGAGCTTATAACCATCCATTGCAACACTCCAGTTGTGTAAGTCATCCCACTATGTTTCCGTGATGGCAACTATAGCATGCTTTCCAGTTGCATGGCCATTTCCAGCTTGTCATGTTTGTTACCCATGCTGCGTGCGTTTGTGTAGATGCACTTTAGTTGAAGTTGAATGAAATGGAATCGCTTAAATGAAGTGTTCAGAATCTGAATAAGGATGCTAATAGTGAAACCTATAAAAATAATACCATGTTAACTATACAGTATTAGAAGGTGCCTGGGGATGACCTTCAGTCCACAAAGTAGGCATCTAAACTAGTACCTTGATTCAGTTGTCAAAGCATAGATGTCCGCTGCCACCAGTCATGCACCATGTTATCCTGTCTTTTTTCCATCTGCTGCTCACAAGGATAGACTTTGTGTTTGTCAGCCCTCTACAGTTTTCTCAAAATTCCTCTTTTCATATGTGCCACATGTAGATGAGGATTGTTTTGAGTAGGAGCAAGGAGACAGAATGAGGAAGAATTAGATCTCCTTGCCGAGACTTTTGGCTCTTTGACTTTTTTTTTTCCAAATGACTTGTCTGAACTAAACTCCACGAGCCGAGGGATGGATTTCATGACCAGATCACACTCAGTATCTCTGCATCAGATCAGCATGTCATGATTATGGGTGTAATCACAAGAAAAAGTTATGAAGCTTGTGTATGCTGTTACACCATGGCAACTTTAAGAAATCAGTCTGCAATCAGCAGTAACTACATCTGAAATAATGGAATTGCATTTTGTCATCTTTACTTTTGTTCCTTGATCTTCTCTCTGCTCTTGCTGAATCTGCCTTGAAAAAAAATGTTCAGCATTAATTCTAAATCAGATGCAGGCAAGAGAAAAACGCTCAAGCACTTCTCAGATGTTCACAAAAAAACATTTTCAAAAGAATATCTTTTCAGAGCAAAATGCTCTCTTTGTGTGCTGCCAGTGTAAAACACATCTAGCCTGCTGATTTCTCCCTTTGCCTTTATACTATATGGCATGTTGATGCTAAAGCTGAAGGTTCATTCCTGAAAATTCTTAGTGAAAGAAGTATTTATGCAGAAACCAGGGAGGCTTATAATTTGATAAAATTTCATACTGTACACAGAATAACATTCAAATTAAAGCTCTCAAGGAAAGTCACGTGCCCAACCTAGTACCAGCTGAACTAAGGAAGATGAACTGAATACTTTGGCACTGTGTCAGGAATTTGAAAGAATGACAAGGAGCCTTATTTGTTAATATAAAAAAATATTAAACTTGGTGAGACCAAAGAGCTGCAAAGAGCTGTCTTGGAGTATGCAGCTCCAAAAATAGGCAAGAGTAGCTACTGAGAGAAAGATAGGATTAAAAAACCAAACCAACCAAACAAAACCAAACACACAAACAAAACCAAACCAAAACCAAACAAAACAAAAAACAGAACAAAACCCAACTAGAACTAGATGGATCTTTCTGTTGTCCTGTCACCCCAGCTTCCATCTGTCAGAAGCTTAGTTGCTTCCTGACCAAAGATTTCATATGAACCTCTGGGTTTACCAAACACTGATTGTTAAGTTCTGATTACATACTTAGTTAAGCACATTCATATTTTGGCCTTTCTTTGACCAGTCTGTTCCCATCTTGTTGGCATCAAAAGGTGGGACAGGAATTCAGTTTTAGTCATTGTATAACACTAATGTGTCCATAAAATGCATTAGTTTTTAACAGTCTTACAGGTCTCTTTGATTACAGGGACTTTTGGAAACCTGCACAGCCTTGGCAGAAACCAGGACTTCCTTTTGAGGTTTTCTGTATCTTCATGAATTAGAAACAGGCCCATGAAGAACCCTCAGCCTATTTTAGTTGTAAATTTGACTATTATGTGTATTTTCATCAGTAATCAATACTGGCCATGAAGCAAATAGGCAGTAGACACAAGTATTTAATTTCTTTGTTAAAATCTCTAATAAAAAACCACAATTTTTAAAAATGGTGTTCATAGCTGTCCTGCATTTTGTTTTATTCTGTTGCTGTTGCCTCGCCACACATCTTCTCCTCCTTCTGTGATTTATTGTTCCTATATATTAAAACCTGATTGCTTTCTCTGGAAGAAAATTATATCCTAGTATACAGTCTTCGTGGCATGCAGATGAATCCAAGGGAATTTCTGGATTTCACAGTAGCACAAATATAATTCATCTTCTTGTGGATATGAGCAAGAGCATGTGACGATCAGCTAAATTTATAATAAATGTAAAGAAATTTCTAGACTGCAGTTCACTTGTTCCAAATGTAAATCTATCAAATAGATTATAAGAGATGTGAATAGAATGAAACTTATGTCTGCATTAATTCACCCAGCTTCTGATGAGTGCCTTTTAAGCTTTTTTTTTTCCTTTTTTTCCTTACAAAAATAGAAAAAAAAATAAAAGGAGGGTGATGTTTCTTTCCTAATCTTAAGGCAGCAGCTTGCCAAAGACATATAGAACATATAGAGGACTACAAAGGCAATGTATTTGGTCTGGCTGAGACGGAGTTAATTTTCCGCATAGAAGTCCTCGTAGTGCTGTGTTTTGTATTTGTAGTTAGAAAGGTGTTGATAACACACCCGGTGTTTTGTTTACTGCTGAGCAGTGTTTGCACAACATCAAGGCTGTCTCTCCAACATTCCCTCCTCACCCAATAGGCCAGGGGTGGGCAAAATCTTAGGAGCGGACACAGTCAGGACAGCTGACCCAAAATGATCAAGAGATATTCCATACCATATGACGGCTGCCAATCAATAAAAGCTAAGAGGAAGGAGGAGGAGGAGGAGGGGCATTTGTTTTTAAGACATTTGTCTTCCGGAGCAGTTATTACATGTACTGAATCCCCACTTTCTGTGAAGTGGTTGGACATCTCCTACTGATGGGAAGTAGAGAATAAATCTTTTGTTTTCCTTGGCTTCCAAGCACAGTCTTTGCTTTTGCTTTATTAAATTGCCTTTATCTTGATCAAGGAGGGTTTTTTTTCCATCTTATTTTCTTTCCCTGTCTTGCTTAGGAGAAGAGTGATAGAACAGTTTGGTGGACACCTTGTGTCTAGCCAAGGTCAACCTATCACAGTGGATATGCACTAATATCATTTCAGTAGCTGGCTGACAAGACCAAGATAAATGTCTCCTCACCATGCCCTTATTACAGTGAAATGAAATGCCTTACTCAGTATTCAAGTCTGTTCTCTAGATGAACAGTAGGCTAATATTCACTCTATGTAAGAAGGAAATATGTTATGAAGGTAAAGAAAGTGAAGGAAACAACAGAATTTGTACCATCTTCCAGAATGAAGTTTGCATTTGTTAGTTCATCAGAAATGACGGGATACTTTTAGAATTACTTGTAATACAAGATGATCAGATATAAAATTGTGGCCTAAGATAGCTTTATTTTTGATAACAGCATGTCTTTGAATGTGGTCTTGTGCAAATGTTGCTTTCCAAAATAAAGATACCTTTGCCCTCTGGCATATTTGTGATTTTAAAATTAGATACAAATACCCACTTTGTCTACCATTGTGTTTGGCTACTGATACGGCTGCAGAGATCATCACACTATAGTGTTAAGTTGATGAGATTTTAACTTCGTAACTTTTCATACAAGTCTTTTCCCTGATTCTCAAGTGATAAACCTGTGGTTTTCAGGTACAGTTACTGACTGGGGAGAAGAGGTGGTTTTTGTTTTCAGTTCAAAGACCATTGTATAGTGTAATTGTGCTGACATCTATCAGAGTGACCCTAAGAATACATATTGCATAACATGGTATGGCATAAAAGCAAGTGGGGAAGTTTAAATGAGCAAGATCCTCTGGATTATTGTTTGTTGACTGTACTGGGAAGATGGAGCTAAACTTGACAGAGTACTTTTCTGTTCTTCCAGTAGAGCAGTTCCTATCAGGTATGCCTGGTTTTCCTTTTTGAAGGAACCAAAGGCATTGTTCTAGGAGAGAGTCCTGATAAGAATTAGCACTCATGCAATGTTTATAGTCAGGGACTAAGAATTTGGAGCAAATCAGAAAGTGAACCGAAGAGCTAGTCTAGTTAACACAGTTGAAGAGGCGTATCTCAAATCTAGTCTGGAGTTATGGCAACCATTCGGTTCACTGCATGCCCCTATGAGTAGTTTGTCACAATGAGAACAGAGAATGTCAGAGCACACCCTACACCATTTTATATGATTACTTTTGTCTGGATAGCTCTTAAGGTAATACTTTTGACTGAGAAATCATATATAGATAGAAACTCTCTGTTTGAGAGTTCATAATTTTCTTAACACTTCAAATGTACTTAGAGCTGGTGAGCATTGCAAGATGCTTTGACCAGTCTAAAAAGCTAAACAGTTTTGAAGTACTTTGTGACTCCTTGTGTACTTTAGTTTGGTCTTGTTCCCATTTGTACAATGTGTGCATATATTGGATACATGTGCTATTTAATTACTCTTTCAAGTATATACTGGCTTTTCTAGGGTATGTCTACAGGTGGGCACAGATGTACGTTAGTTCTCTCTGTACTTCAGGTTGATCGCATTCAAGCTTACTTTGAAAGCTGCATAACTGTTAAACTTGTTCTATACCCAGGTAATAAAGCTGTGTCTCAAGTACGAGTAGAAGTTCACAGATATCACACTTCAGAAAACATTCAAAACTTTTGACTTCAAATATCCTTTTTTTCACCCCTTTTATTCCAGGAGAAAGGAATTTAACTAATATTACTACTGAATGCAGCCTACTTCACATTTGAAACAACTTGACACCACTATTTGCTGTGCTGGTAAAGTCTAGGACCCACTCTGTCCTCGCTTGTTTCAAAACGTTAAGACTTAGGAAGTTTCATAAGAGCTCCTTTCCTTTTTTTTATTGATTTAGATTGCATTCCATTTATTAGGTCAACTTTCTGGTTTTTAATAATGCAGTGGATGTTGTAAATAGGCATCTGTTTACCAAAAAAAAAAAAAAAAAAGGAAAAGGGCACAACAAAACCCACTTCCCAAACTGTGAAATCTAAAAGATGGCTAACTATTTGTTTTCAAAAGGCTCATTCTTATGTTTTACATATTCTTTACTAAAGAGCCTGTTTTAACATGGAAAGCCTCTTTATTAAGTTTTTAATTTGCTATAGTTCATATTCGAGACTGTAGTAAGAGGAGAGTGTCAGCAACATACAGTCAATCAAAAGCTTAATAGCTTCTATTTTCTCTCATTCTTTTGATCTTGCAGATACAGTTATAATTTAGTACCTTAAAAGTCATAATTGGATTTAAAAATCCAGATATGAAAAAGGAAGAATCTCAAACCAATGAAGTATGAACACTCAGCCGTCCTTATGATAATGAGTCATTTACAGTAAGGGTCAGTGTTCCTGTCTAAAATGGAAACAATGCTTTATTTTTCCCACTGTATTTTGTCCTTTGCCAACCTGCCTCTACCATACAAAACCACTGCATTGCAACAGCATTCTATATCTAGAAAACAGAGATTTTATTTTATTCTTGTAGCAAGCCTGTCTAAGAGATGCAGATACAGACCAGATAAGCATTCATCTTTAAAATTTGTGCCAAAAGAAATGGGGCTACAGAGGAACAAAAATGCTGGCGACACACAGATTTTCTGCCACTATAACATTTAAGGAAAAGATCAAACTGGAGACAGATATTTTTTTCTCTGTCATTACTTTTTCTTGGCAGAAAGCAGAGGTACAGTACAGCCAGAAGGTTACAGAATATCTTTAATGCTTCCTCTTTAGCCCACTGTAAAGCTGGTAGGCAAATAAATCTCTGCTGGATGATTTCACAGCTCAGCATGAGCATCGTGTGGGAAGGCAGAGCAAATGCTTGGTGGGTTTTTTTTTGTTGTTTGTTTTGGTTTGTTTTTTTTGTTTGGTTGGTTGGTTTTTAATACTATAGGCAGACATCCAAGAAAGAAAAGAGATCTCAAATGGCTAAGTACAAGGGGTGATTATCAGCTAATAATTAAAATATCATGGAACTCTGAGGAAGTGGTATACAACAACAGTAACTTTCAATTTCCAACATTTGAAAGAGAGCTAAGATCAAGTTTCTGATTATTTGTTGAAGAGATGGTGAGCTATTATGTAAAATTAGTGACATCAGTATTGTGCTTTAGACAGAATTTAGTTTCCTGGACCTAATCCCTGTGCAGATCTGACAGGATGAGCAGCTTTTCTTTTTTCTTGGACTTACATATTTCAAATTTTAGTGTAGTAAGATTTTTACTTTAGCTCAAAATTTAACTCATAACTTCAGGATAAGTCAGTGGTTTCCTTGAGTTGGCCTGAGGTTAGGTCAGGCAAACCAATGTCAGAAGGCTTATGATCTGTGGATCCAATGTAAACTGGATCAAATCTACTCAGCAAAGACAACTGATCTTTTCTTCACCAGAAATCTAAATACACAACTTCACAATGATCTTACTGCACATGCACAGATCAGGTGTCTTTTTAGTAGGTCTGATGCATGATGTGTTGGACCAATTCTACAGTTGCCAGAGAGATGATTTGCACATGTTCAGAAAATCTCAACTGTTAGACTTTGATTCCACACTGCGTAAAGAGTGAAATATCTAATATAAGTCTAACTTGAAGTTGTACTTCATATGCTTGATGAATATTTATTATGTAGGATTTACGTAGAAGTGGTTTTCTAGAAGTATTTATTAAAATGTTAATGGAAAGAGGTTTTATTAATAACAATAATGCTACACTTCAGACATTGCAATCTTTTAATATTTGCTGCTATTCAAGAGACTTTTGTGTGTGCTTTAGGATACAAATCCTTAACATTTTCATGCATTTATCTTCTGATTAACATTTCTTTCTATTTCTCACTATGTTGCAGATCATAGCGAAGGTAGCATGAAAAGCAGTTCTGCATATAATTTCCATGAGGACATATGCATCTGAACTACTGCATAATTCAAGTCTAATAGAGTGTTACTTGAGTCTTGTCCAGAATCAGTTCTCTTTCTTCCTGAAAGAAGGGTAAGCCAAGAATAGGATAGCAGTGATGCAGAAAAATAGGGTCCTAGTCCCCAAGTGTAACCATAAACTAGATCATTCATTAGTAGGTATCTGAACTCTTGCAGTATTCCTTGCGGACAAATCCAGGGTAGTGTCAATTTTATCTAATTTTCGTTGTCTGCCATACAGACATCTACAGCTGAGCTAGTCACCATCGGTTCTCTTTATAGTCAATAGAGAAAAAGAGGCACTTTTCAGGGAGAAATTCACCTGACCTATTTTTGATACCTACTTTAGGATGAAATAAATCATGCCCTAGAAGTGCTTATTTCTCTTCACTGAGTAAAGAAGGAGCATACAGTGATTTGCTCACCTGTGAAAACTTACATTGCAAAGGTCTAAGTGAGAGGAGCCTTATCAGTTCATTCTGGCTTCTGCTTTCATTAGTACATTATTAGTGGTACAAAAGTAAAGAGCTTTGAAAATATAATTGAAAGCCAAGCACTTCAGAATATTTTGTCAACTGCTGCCATATACACAGCTCAGTTAAAAAGAACGATGATTTCAGTTAGCTGGAATGGAAAATGAACCTGAAGCCCAATAGTTTCCTACATCCCAGAGGCTGATCGTAATCATGAGGTTTTGAACTAAACAGAAGTGACATCAAATTCTTCACCATTCTTCCTTAATTCATACTTTCCTTGAGCATATAACAATCTTATTTTTGCCCGTATTATGAATGATCTGATAAAAATGATTTGAAGACTTCTTAATAATGATTAAGTAATATAAAGAAACATCAAGTGCATATTAATAATTTTGGTTATTTTCATCTTGTCTGAAGTAATTTGATATATTCAACTTAAATTTGTAAATTGTTTTGAATGTTCCAAACTACAGATTTAAAAAGAAAAAAAAAATATTATCTCTAACATTATCCTAACTTGATTTTTTTTTTTTAAGTTACATTATTTATTTTGCTTTATTGATATACCTTCAAATAATTTATTTCATAATGGGGCAATAGGAAAATAATGTATTTTGCATTTTATAGACCGTTTGAACTTCCTTTTTCCTTTTTTTTCTTATTATCTTTTAATATTTACCTACGGATGACTCACTGCTTGACCTATTCTAATATTCAGAAGCCAATCCCTCATTCCTTCAGGTATTGCACTATAGTTGTTACACTAGTAGGCAAATTTCAAGTTTTATCACAGAAATCTTTAGGGATTCATTGTGCAAAATAACAGATAAATGATGAGTGATATTTTGTAAATCAATCCTCTGAATAATAGGTGGTCATTATAAGCTTAGTCAACTTTCCATGCTCTGTAGATGCACTTTAGCAACTGCACTACAAATGACATAAGAACTCTTGCTACTGTTAACACATAAAAGCTGATCTTTGAGTGCATAATAACTTTCATATTACTAACAATAAAACAGTGACTTTGTCACAGTTAACTGATCAGACCACTCAGAGACTTTAAATGTACATATTTTTCTTGTAGTTATTTACAAGAAATGAGAAAGTCAATTTCAATTTAAATATCTTGCTTCTTTTAGTATTTGTTTTTCCACATGCATATTCATTCTGAGCAATTAGTGTTCAGGCAAATGTTTGTAGCAGGATGTGGAGCTAGTAACAGTTTGAAAATGCTTATTTTGCCAGACAATATGCATATTCATAACTACAGCTACTAGTATAGTTATGTTAAATATAAGAGGAGAGAAGGATAAGGGAAAATGTAATGCAAAAACAATCAATTATTTTTAATGTATAACACATTTACTATGGAGCTTACAGTTTTCATAGAACAGTGTAAATGCTAAAATTTTGTTGATTTAGAGATAGAAAATAACAGTTATACAACAAAAGCAAGCAAACAAACACACACCTAATTCTGTATAAAAGAGATGAAACCAGGCTCACTAGTGATAAGCCATGGGATGACGCACCAATATTTGAGGGACGGTGTGCTAGTGAGGTCCTTCAGCCTGATCCATGATGTGCTGAGTGCAGTGGAGTATATTTGAAATGTTTCTGTAGTCATGCATGCAGCACCTTATCCATTGCAGTGGGGGAAGGGAATGGAGATGTACGTGGTAGCAAAGATGCGAGGGTTATTAACCTGTTAGAAACCGTGGAAGCACCTCAGAAGGGCCACATCAGAATTAGAGCTTCTACCCCAATAAAGGTAGTGGGACCAATAGCCCAAATTAAGTGCATCTCCAACAATGCATATAGCATGGGCAGCAAACAGGAGGAGCTGGAAACCATGGAAACTGGAGTGCTGCAGTGAATGGATATAAGCCCTTCAGAAGGGATAGGCAAGGAAGGAGAGACATTTGGGTAACCTTAGGTGTTAGGGGGTGTTTTGATTGTTCAGAGCTTGATGATGGTGATGAAAGGGTTGAGCATTTACAGGAAAGAATCAGGGGGAAGTCCAACAAGGCAGATATCCTGGTGGGAGTCTGTTATAAACCTCCCAACCAGATGAAGGGGCAGATGAAATACTCTGTAAGCATCTGAGAGAAGTCTCAGTATTGCCATCCCTTGTTCTCCTGGAGAACAAGAACAACTTCCCAGATGTCTGCTAGAAATATAATACAGCAGAAAGGAAACATTCTACGAGGTCCCTGGATTGTGTGGAACAGGCTGTCCAGCAAAGTTGCTGAGTCATCATCCTTGGAGGTGTTTAGAAGATGTGTAGATTTGGCACTTAGGGACATGACTTAGAGGTGGACTTGGCAGTGCTAGGTTAATGGTTGGACTCAATGATCTGAAAGGTCTTTTCCAACCTGGTCATCTAGTCCACCCCCCCTGCAATGAGCAGGGACACCTTCAACTAGATCAGTTTGCTCAGAGCCCCATCCAGCCTGGCCTCGAATATCTCCAGCAGCAGGGTATCTACCACCTCTCTGGGCAACTTGTTCCAGTGTCTTACCACCCTCATTGTAAAAAAATTCTTCTTTATGTGTAGCCTGGATCTCCCCTCCTTTAGTTTAAAACCATTACCACTTGTCCAATCCTAACAGGCCCTGTTAAAAAGTCTGTCCCCGTCTTTTCTAACAACTGCATCTAATGTCAACCTGTCTGGTTAATTTCTAATGCTACATTAGTAGTATCATGTTTCTAAGGCTTGAATCAGCTGCTTACATCAGTAGACATGTGTCATTACCTATGCAAGTTACTGAATTGAACCACAGATGCCAGTCACAATGATACGAGATGAACACTTATTAAAAATCCATGAAATAAAAGAATCATTTAAAAATACAGTTCTTTTAAAATATAAAAAACTTCAATAACTTCTTTTTTCAGGTCCCCACTATCTCATTTTTTTAAGTGCAGGTCCATTTTTAATCTAAAAAATTATTTGCTTATTCTGATTGTTTGTTGTTTTGTTTGTTTCTTTTGTTTTGTTTTTACTAAGTGTATTTAAGCATTTAATTAGAACATTGTCTACTACATCATTGTGCTATTTATGTTTGATGTATTTGTTTTGAGGATCAGATCTTTGCATTCAGTGGTGGAATAAGGTCTCTAAAAACACATCTGACAAAAAATAATATATAAGTAATATAATACATAAGTAATAAAATAAATCACTTGAATCTGAGTCACTGGTCAAGGGTTACTAGCATATGCAAGCCTTCATAAGGTATCTGTCTTCACTTAAATTTCTGAACTTTACAGGACAGCTTCAAGCAAGTAGATTGTTCTGCAATTCAGATGGAGCACTTATTTCGTTTTATTTCAGTTTTGGTGTAAATAAGTAATTCTTTTTAGATCCATAACAATTATGAAAAGTCGTAGCAATCGGAAAACATTTTTTTATGTACTCTTATGTTTCCTATTCCTTATTTTAAATAGGTTTTGATTTCTTTTACTCCTTTCTTTTTCCTCAGTTATGGCTGAAAAATAAATGGTGTTTGGAATCTCTAGCCTCTAAGAAGAGCAGATCTGTGCAGGAACTGAAGAAATATTGATCTCTTTAATCAGTACTTCCATAATAAAGCTTATTCTTCTTTTTTATGATATATACTGGACAAGGACTTGAAAATAGCATGTATGAGCTCTGTATAGTACTAATTGTGATTAACAAGCCAATTAAAAGGGGGAAAGACTTGTTACTAAATATTAATATGCTATTAAAATGACAGGATAGCCTCTAAACTTAAAATGAAGGAATTGCTTAATTTATCCCAAAGGTTGTAATTCTTTTTTCTAAAACAACTTAATTATTTACGTGTATCTGTTAGAACATTTCTACTTTAGTAATGTGAAAAATGAGTAAGCTAGTAAGTTACCAAAGTTAAAAGCAAGAAAGTAAATAAATACTTGAAAGGTAAGTTCAATTGAATTGTGTGGCCACTGAATGTACTAAATAACCAATGAATTTTTATACTTAAATTGAAATAACTGTTCTACATAAACAGTAAATATTACCTTATAATTTTACATAGATGAACCACTTTCAGATCAACCTGGTAGGGTGAGATTGTGTCTATACTAGGAAAATGGACCACATACGTTGAAAAGCTCACAAAATAGTTTCCTTACTATTGCTTCAAATCTCTCTGTTAAGTTCCTTCTTCGCTATTGTCTGTAGCTGTGGTTTGGCTCTCCAACATTTCAGTTTCAATTTTCTTTCTACCCTTCTTTTGTCAATACCCATGCTGATACAAAATCCTGCCACTTCTTTTACAATACAATCTATTATAAAATCTATCCCAGCCTTTCTATTCAATCTGCAGCCTTGCTGCCCCTTAGTGTTCTTTCTCTTTATCTGCTTTGACCTCATTCCTCTTTGACCTCTTAACGTCTTTGCTCCCTACCAAGAAATAAGAAAGTTAAGTTAATCTTCTAATTTCCTTGCCCTTTGGATCAACTCACTATTTTCTAGAACTCTTCACCATCTTCCAAAGTTAATCTTGTTATCCTCTTTGTCAGGCTTCTGCTGTTTAAACCCCTTGTTTATTCTTTCAATAGTCTTTCCCTTAGTCAACATTTCTTGCCTAATCAGTTCTTGATAGTCTGTTTTATTGTCTCCCTTTGACTCTATCTTACCTGTTTTTTTCTTATTCTGCTACTTACTACTCTTCCCACCTCCCCTTCATAGTATGAATTTAGTGGTTTGGTTTGGTTTGTTTTTCATGGTATATTATCATTCCTTGTCTTCTGATCTTGATCACAGTCTGTTGCATATGAAGGCATACACATTTCTTGCACTTTTCTAAATTTATTCTTGCTGTGCTCAAACAGAACAATGCACAGAACTGAGGTGAAGGAGCAAAAGTAAGAGAGGTCTGACAAAATGCAGTGGTACTGTCATGACCTTTCAACACTTTGAGTACCCAGATGTTTGTAAATGGAGATCAACTAAACTTTGAAGAAAAGATTTTAAAAAGCTCAATTTCTTTAGTACTTTCAAACTATGTGCTGGACATTTTTGAATGTGTCATTTTATTTTCAGAATGCAAAGATATTTATACTTGCTGAATTGCATTTTACACAGTCATTCAGTTGCACTGCCTGAGATGACATTTTGCCTGGATATGCTCATTATCACCATAGTAACTGAACCCCTTCATTCATCCAGTCCTACATACCTCTCCCTTTTCTCTCATCCTTCATCCTCCTTCTCAGGAAAAATTTATGTTAAAAAAGCTGTTTTAGCACAGGAATTGTTACATGTTGTACAGTCAAAGTAATTGGCATATTTCTCCTTACTCCCAAAATTTAAGAGATTATTTTTAACTTTATATATATATGATCAATAAATAATTATCTAATTAATTACCGATAGTTTGTGATTGCTTTTAAATGGAAAGATAATATTGTCTGTCAAATCAGACAATAACCTCTGTCCATAGTTCTTACAGCTACCTGATGGTGTCGTACATAAAAGTCAAAACCAGTTTTGCCTGTGGCCTCTCCCTGTAATGCCTGTAATCCCTGTAACCCAGATCTTTCTTGAGCTGAGCTTGCGTCTCTGTCCACCTCTTGTATAGCTACCCAGTAATTTGTGAGGAGCTCCTTGTTCTGCTGCTAAAGTAATACTTTCCTGATTTTCAGCAGTCCTCATTCAATCTATATGCTTTCAAAATCCCTATGTTGTCACTACCTCTTGTCTCTTCTTTGAAACAATTTGCTAGCTGAAGCTTTGGAATAAGCCTGTATGAAACATACTTTCATAATGGTGGCTGAAGCTTATGAACAGGTCCAATTCAACTCCAGCCTATCAGTGTCGAAAGACCTGAACTAGGACTAAGTTAAGTTCAAGACTTGAGTTAAAGGAAGGACTTTATAGATAATTATGACAGTATTTGGAACTAGACAAGTAGCAACTCATTTACAGAAGAATTTGGGTAGACTAGATATCCCAGTTGTCTGGCAAGTAAGAACTACATGCTTAAGATGTTGACACATATAGATATCTAAATGTATGTAAATACGTAAATATGTAAATGTAGATGGCCACCAGGTGTGAACATGAGGATCATTAAGAATGCCTATTAAACTGTACTTAGCCCATGAGTTTTCTCACTTTTGCCCTTCTGATTCTCTCCCCGATCCCACTGAGGAGGAGCGAGCAAGTATCCCTGTGGGGCTTTGCTGCCTACCTGGCCTAAATCACAACACACACAAAGGAAAACATGGATAATAACAAGTTGACTTATTTATCAACAGAGGCAATCAATAAAACAATCAAAGAAACAAACAAACCAAACCAAAAACATTAGAGGAAGATTCCCTGTAGCTATGTTAGACACCTACCTTATGAATGTACATGGACTTGTGGATTTCTCTGATTAGATGTAAAGGGAACCCATATGACTACATTTTACTTTGACAACTATCCCTTAAACAACAAAAAATACATGAGGTTAATTCCACAATAAAGTACTTTTGTACATTTGGGATAGATCTAAGTAGGAAGAAAATTAAGCTACTGAGAAAAAGAAGAATCAAAATTGTCGACTGTCAAGGGAAAATTAGATAGCTATGCTCAAAAATAGTTAATACAAATATAAGAAAAATGTGAAAAGTAAACAGAATTTCAGAAAATGGAAATAGTATTCATTTATTTATTATATTAATTAAAATGTTGCTAATGCAGCAGAATATTAATGACAAAAAATACTCCAGACAACTTTACATCAGTTCCAGATTCTTTAATATCAGACTACTTATTCAGAGAATGAGATGCAAAGCTAGTAATTTTAAACACATTGTATTATAGGCATTTAGTAACCTGTATAATCACATAATAAAATCAATATAATTAGGGATTAATCAGCTAAAATAATTTTTTAGTTGATTTTATTGTGAATTCTTTAAATATGAATTGAAAATAAGCCTTCATTTCTGAATATTCACTATAGTCGTCTTGTATTGCAGATCTACAAGAGGCAAAAAGGCCTTTAATTTCTTTCATTATTACTCCAAATGTTCATTTTTTTCCAAACCACACCTCAAAATAAAATAGAACACAGTCAGACACAAGGAAAAAAAAAGTCTTTATTTTTTATTTTTCCTTACTTAAAACTTAGTGTTTTTAACCAGAAGTGATTCCAGAAATTTGGAATTGCAGAATGCGACACAAAGCTTTTTATGCTTCCTTTTTTGCACACAAAATATTAGTTAAATACAACATGGCAGGCAGAACAAAACACAACTAAATAAAACATCTTTTATAATGTAAAAATTAATTTGCTACATAGACCTTATGGGTAGAGTTCTTCTACTTTGACAACTAGGTATTTTCTGTATCATTGTTCACTGGAAATAAGATTATTTATGATTTCTTGACAGTACTCCTACTTATAAAAATTCTTCATTAGCAGTTATCCTAGATAGTGGCGTGTACAAATGCTTGTATAAAGGAAAACCATGAATAATACAAAACATTTGTCAGTTTCACTGTAATAAAATTGTTCTTTTATTTATTTTTAAGATGTTTGTGAACATGTTTTTAAAGGGATATGCCAATATAAGCAGAAAAAATCGGAATGGGGCTTGGCAAATTTAATGCACTCGTAGAACTGCATGGGGTGCAGAAGATCAGATACATTGTTGTGCTTCATCCTGGAAATTATTTAACATACATAATTAATCCATAGAGAAAATTCTCACAGGTAATTGACAATTGACTATGTCAGACTTTTGAGATGATGTCAGCATTCATTGTTCTTGACAGTGCTGTAATGAAGTTTTTCCTGTAGATAGCAAAGCATTAAAACACTATAATAAGTACTTGCATGTTTGCAAGTATATTTTATATATGTGGGTGTATTCATTTTTTTCTTTGTATTTTTGTGCCCATTCTGGGTAAGGAATTCCTGTTCTAAACTTCTGAATAGGAATTAGGACAAGCTAATTCTTGGAACATACAGTTAACAAAATTTCAGGAGTTTTGGGTGGTACCCTGCTTTTTCCTTCAGAAATCTGTGATCTTGATGTTTTTAGACATATTCTATCGTGTTTCTATAGGTTGGGCAGACATCAGAAATTTAAGACAAATGATACTTCTAGGGATACACTATATGCAATGCAATGAGGACTGGGTTTAACTCTTCATGTTCAGAAAATTTTATGTTCTTCAGTTAATGTTTCCTGACCAGTGAAAGAAAACAAGTATGAATATATCACAGTAAAATCCTTACATGGATTTTTTTTTTTTTAGCTTCAAACTTTCTTTTTTTCTTCAAAAGGGATCAAATTTGGAAATTACTTTTTTCTTAACATATAAAATGTCTCCTTTTTTTCCCGACTTTGGCTGACTACTTTAATCACACAAATACTCTGAACATAAATGCTCAGTCTCTTTGACTTGTCCTTAAATGTTACAGTCTTAATGACAACAGTATTTTATAAGCTTTATGATTTTTTATTTGAGTACAATGTATATCCAAAAATTCAGATTCCCTGTGTACCTTTGTCTTTCTTCCATTACAGCACAGAACAGTGACAGTGATATTCTCAAGAGTCTGGACTTTTAAAAAGATATTAAATCCTCTTAGAACTTTATTATTATTTTGTGAACAAACTAATTCCAATCAGTATTTTAAATATTATTTTTAATCTCTGAACATTTGCTTTTTGGTTAAGAAAACACTGGAAATCCTATGAAATACAATACCTACAAAAGCTAAAAAAACTCCCTTACAATAAATGTTATATTTTATTAGTATAATTTTTCCTCTCTCCCCCTTGCTTTCCTTAATTTGGTGAATATATTCTGTTTAATTGGGTAAAGAACAGAATATAAAGCATTGTCTATTCAGTTTAGTAGGACATTCTTCATCTTTAACCTTGATGCAACTATTACTGTTATAAGCAATTTATTTTAGAAAAGAGACACATACTTGATAACAAGAGTAATTATTCTAGGGAAAAGACAGCATTTTAAAAGTCTAGAAGATAATCAGACAGTCTATCTGATTGATGACATTTTCCTCTTGTGATAGCCTGCACAGAGATAATAACAATCAGTATGGAACTATAAATAGAGAGATTCTTAGAAGACCATGCATTTTTTAAAGGAAATCTGTAGATCTGCATTGCTTTCAATTTACATACTCTGAATATGTATCCCTTTAACTGAATAAAAACTTTTGCACATCACAGTTATATTTTATTCTATTAACTAAAGTTTATTTCTTCCATTGTACCAGACAGCCTGTATGGTTTGTTTGTTTATTTTCTTTTTTTTCATAGTAACTCTGATGAAAATATGTGAATGAATACACTACCAAAAAAGGGTGAAATCACCAGTGTCCTTGGTATCAGGAAAACCAGCCCTCATTTCCAGTAATTTATACTGTTTGAAAAGAATCTGTTCTGTTTAACTGAGACTCGTTTCCAAAGTTCTGTTGACTTTTTTTCCATAGTGCAAAGGGTATACTAGATACTCGTGGGGAAAAGATACCCAAACCCAACAATGAAGCAAACAAAAAAATCTCATGTTGACCTTTATTACACTATATATATGCATTTATATATGCATTTTATTTGTACCCTGCCACTAAGAATTTGGCATGACTGTCCATTTTATTGCTACTTTCTTATGTCACTAGCAGAATTTTATAATTGGAAGGAGTGTTGCCAGTAGGTCAATGGAAGTGTTCCTTCCCTTCTACTCAGCATTGTAAGGTCATGCTTGGAGTGCTGTGTCCAGTTCTGGGCTCACCAAAACAAGAGTGACATACTAGAGATAGCTCAACACAGGGCCAGTAGTACGATAAAGGGAACGGAGCATCTCTCCTTTGAGGAAAGTCTGAGAGATGTGGAACTGCTTAGCCTGGAGAAGGGAAGGCTCAGAGGTGTTGTTATCAATGTCTGAAAATACCTAAATGGAGGGTGCAAACAGGATAGAGCCACGTTCTTTTCTGTGGTGCCCCTTGACAGGACAAGAGGCAGTATGCACAAATGGAAACACGGGGTGGTCCATCTGAACATCAGGAAACACTTTTTTACTGTGAGGGTGAGCCTGCAGTGGCACAGGTTTCCCTGAGATGATGTGGAGTCTCTGTTGTTGGAGATAGTCAAAAGACATCTAGATACAGTCTTGGGCAACTGGCTTTAAGTAGCACTGTTTGAGCAGGGGGTTTGGACCAGGTGACCTCCAGAGGTCACTTCCAACCTCAGCCATTCCTTGAGTCTGCAATGATGAAGACTCAGTGTCCAAACATAACATCTGTAAGCAGTAGTTTCTAGTCCTCCAGCTCTTCTGGAAAACTCCCGTAATTCTCTCATTGCCAGACTATGTCTCCAGAGCAGCAATCTGTATCAGAACTGACTGCTCAATAGATCCAGCTAATTAAGCAGATCTTCAAGCATTCCATTTGGGAGTTCTTTTAAAGTTGAAAATTTTGAGCCTTAAGTGCCTCTTTTTTCTTTCCAAAAAAGACAACAAACACTCTACATAAGCAGAACTGTTTATTTAAACTGTTAAGTAGACCCCGGAGATTTCCAGACATATCTCAGCCAGAACCCTGGCTTCTGCATCCCTAGTTTTGAGCTCATGATCTCAAACACTGCTTTGAAATAGAATTTTTCTACCTTCTGATTATATAGTAGTGCTTATTTCTTGTTCTTTTGAAAATTCATTATCATGGAAAGATATTTTTTTTGTGGCAGGGCATAAGAAATCTAAAAGATTGCTCTTGATGGGGGACGTTGTGATCTTAAAATGCAATAGATCATTTAAGATACACACAAATCAGAGTTAAAGACAAAACACAAGCAGCTGAGCCAATAGGCTGTGAGCTGAGTGTACTGGGCAGAGCCATTGTGTCATATTTGTAGGCAGTTTTGTAGAAGTGAATTCTTTAGAGATTTTAACATTTTAGTCTTTTAGATAGTTGTGGTGGGCTTTCACTCATGGGTTACTTAAAAGCCTGAGGTAGTTTGAAAATGCAGTAAGGGAATGCAGAAGGCTGATATAATTGTAGAAAGCAGTGTTAAAGGAAGAACTGACACATCATGGCCCTGATCACATCACTAGGCTTTGCACGTTCTTTCCTTCTCATAGGGCTGCCTGTGCTCAAAACTAATTCTGATGTGGTGCAGCTATATAACATTAGATCAAGGCATTGGGAAAGAGATGTGAGAAGCCATCCATCTTGCTTGCTTTGCTTCAAAGCTGCATCTAATCACAGAACTTCACCCTTTGTCCTACCCTGTGCTATATTGCAGCTGTGCCTCTGCCTGGCCACCTGCCACACTGATCCTTAAACGTGGACTGACCACCTGGCTTCACTACAGACACATCTCATCACTATGGACCTATGTGGTGATCACTAGGTTCTGTGGGACCCTAGCTGTTGACTCCATCACAATCTTGCTCTCCTGGCTGGATACCACAGGACTGCACTTGTTGGTGAGATACTACCCTGTCAGCCTCCCTCTCCCTCAGCTCCTCACTGCCTGACCTTGCAGACAGCCTGACCTCAGTCATTCCTATGAGCATGTCAAAAACTGTTCTGGGATGCTATTTTATCCTAGACTTTCATCCAATGGTATCCCCAAATCCTTCTCTGCAGGTCTGATCTTAATCCATTCATCCTCCAATCTGTATTGATACTGGGGATCACCCTGACTCAGGTGCAGGACCTCATGCTTCATGAGATTTGCGTGGGCCCATTTTTCAAGCCTGTCAAGGTCCTTCTGGATGGCACCTCTTTCCTCTAGTGAATCAACTGCACCAGTCAACTAGGTGTCATCTGCAAGTTTGATGAGGATGGAGTCAATACCACTGTCTACGTGATTGATAAAGATATCGATGCTTAACAAACTTACCCACCTAGTTGACCAAGGGAAGCCTGCCAATTTGATTTTTTGGGTTTCAGTAGAGCCTTTGATAGTCTCTCACAGTATTCTCCTGGACAAGATGTCCAGCATACAGCTGGGTAAACACACAATGCAGTGGGTGAGCAATTGGCTGAGGGGCCAGGCTCAAAGGGTTCTAGTAAATGGGGTTATGTCGGGCTGGCAACCAGTCACTAGCAGGGTTCCGCAGGGATCGTCTTAGGGTCAGCACTCTTCAATGTCTTCATAAATGACTGAGACTCAGGACTTGAGGGATTGCTTACTAATTTTGCTGATGACACTAAACTGGGGGGAGCTGTCAACACTCTTGAGGGCAGAGAGGCCCTGCAGAGGGATCTGGACAAATTGGAGAATTGATCAATCACCAACTGCTTGAAGTTCAACAAGAGCAAGTGCCGGATTTTGCACCTGGGACATGGCAACCCAGGCTGTACATACAGACTGGGGGACAAGATGCTGGAAGGTAGCTCTGCAGAGAGGGATCTGGGTGTTCTGGTTGATGGCAAGTTGAATATGAGCCAACAGTGTGCCCTGGCAGCCAAGAGGGCCAACCGTGTCCTGGGTGCATCAAGCACAGCATTGCCAGCCGGGCAGGGAGGTGATTGTCCTGCTCTGCTCTGCACTGGTGCAGCCTCACCTGGAACACTGTGTGCAGTTCTGGGAGACACAGGATAAAAAAAAAGTTAAGCTACTGGAGAGTGTTCAGAAGAGGGCTACGAAGTGGGTGAAGGATTTGGAGAGGAAGTTTCTATTTGGACACAGAGATGTTGACTGTAACTCTATGACTGCAGCCACCCAGTCAATTCTTTATCCATCTATCAATCCAACCATCAAACCCATCTCTCTCCAACTTAGTGGCAATAATTTTGCAAAATGTAAGTGAAACCAGTAATTTTTCTTGTGTAGGGATTCCTATAAAACTGATCCCACATGTAAGCTTCCTGACAACAAACTGTTCTATACAGAGGAGATGCAGAGTGTGTTGTATTTTACTCAGCATAGAACTTTTAAAGTGACAATAAGGACTTTCCTGTTAATAGTAGTGGTGAAACAGTTGTAACATTACAGTGTTGCCGTTAGAAAATTTCTGCTGAACATGGTGATTTTGGTGTTGTTTAAATATATACACTTTTTTTAGATGTTAGTCACACTTAATTGTCTTCAGTGTCATATAATGCATTTCTAGAATTTTCTGGAATTTTCCTAGCTTTGTATTTGAGATTGTATCACAATTTCTTCTACTGATACTTCTTCTAGAGCATGAAGGAATTAGAAGATTTCTGTCAAGTTCCTCTGAAATTTCATATTATGAAAATGGTCAGAACAGCATGTTTTAATTTAAAAAACCTTTTTGGTTTAAATAAATGAAAGAAAGAAAACAAAGAAAACCTACCTTATATACACTGCTTAACATTCAGCTTTCACTTATTTTCAATTCCAGAAATGAAAATTGCACTCATTTCCCTATAATAACTAATGGTGGAAAAAAAAAACAACAACCCACCATAAAAGTGTAATCTTGATATTGGTAATGTACTGGAGTTAAAAGCATATCTGAGTTGATGAGTAAAGTTCTGATGGTGGGCTTTGGGAATAGTGGAAAGGAAAGCAGAAAAATAAGTGTTGCATATACATGGTTTATGATTTGTTAAACTGACTGCAGTGTGTTGAATGAGAATGAGAGTGAGAATGAGAATGGTTCTGAATGTTGATCCCTTCAAGAAACCTAACTTTTAATATTTGTATCTTTTTCAGTAGCAAATTACTTTATCCAGAGCTAGTCTGACCTTGCAGTAAATGTTCTATTTATACATTTACTGAATGCAGATTGCTAGATAATATTGTAGTGTCGTTTTCCTCACTTTTCAGAATAATACTAAAATTAAATGATCCAATTTTGATAGGAACAGCTGAATGCATGACTTTAACTGCAGACTAACCTTTCTCAGACTGCACGGCTTTAGAAAAATGATGGGTTCAGCTCATAGACATCGATGTAACATTTTTTTCAGCTGTTCTAACTGGCATAATGAATTTCTTCATTTAATTTGTCTTTGAATTTATAAGACTGAACAGCTGAAAACACAGCTGAAACTTTGCTGAAACACATTTTTTTTGGCTTCATGTGGAAGATTAAAAACCCACAAGGGCCTGATTATGAGCTTTATATTAGTAACTGATTATTAATTTTATATTATAACATATTGTAATATATTTTATAATAATATATACTCTGTTTTAATCTATCAGAGGAATCTATTTACTCATTTAAGTATTTGTCTAAACTGGCAAAACTTCAAACAAATAATCAACTTCAAAATCAAAATTTGGCCAACCTTGTCCAGTGCTGTGTGCTACACTATAGAAGTCTCTATCTCAGTTGTTGGGTGTCATTCTTAGAGTCATGGGATCATTATATCATCTTTTTACTTTTCACTATGTCTGCAACTGTATTATCTTGCATAAAGTACCACTGATTCCCTACTCTGTAGTATATGAATAATGTTTGTGGTGTCATGAATTAACCAGATAATTTATGTTTATTGCTCGTGGAGGATATATGCTCCATTGATTCCAGATAGGAGGGTGGATTCTTCATCTTATGTCCCTTTGAACAGTTCCGGTTTAAGCCATTTTTTCCTGCTACTCCTACAGACATAAATGAACAGATAAGAATAAAATCATGTTACCATAGAACACTAAAAGCCAAATTCTCATTAGTTTTTGCTGTAAAATATAGTATCATAATCCTTTATAACTCCTTAGGCATTTTTCACTGTATCAAAAGTGAGTTTTTTGAATAGAAGAAATATATATCACTCTTTGTTCATGTATAAAATCTAACAGAAGTGAAAAAATATGACTAATTTTAGACATTGGTTTTAATGACCATAGCACTCCAGTAAGCGAAGAAGTCAGCATCAGTGTTGGAATCCATGTATTTTTCAACACCGAGTATTGTTCTGAACAGTTTTCACCTAACTGAAGGGAACAATTGGGAAGTGATTTTTTTCCTTGCAATGTTCTGTTGCTTTATTTTAACAAAATCACACTTAAAATTGTAACAAAGCTGAGGTTATTTTTATAGGAAAGAAATATGATTAGGGGTTAAGTAAGGACTTTCCATAAGACACAGTATAAATATTTAGATTACTGAGTCCCACAAGGTAAATTGTATGGATCAACGATACCTGAAGAGAAGGTGAGCTGTGTGCCTGCATGGTGGCTGATAGATAAGGTTGGCTTCCCGTGCATCTTCACTGTTGTACAAAAAAGGAGTGAGGAGTGAATATGAGCATTGGACTCCTCAGCATCATACTGCCCAATTGTAATATTATCTCATTTTCTAACATTGTTTGGAACTGCTAAAACTGTCAGTTTACGAAAGAAGTCTGTTATCAAGAGGGCTACCATATCCATTCCTATAGCAATATATATACATGTACCTATAGCCCACCAGCTTCCCTTTATGAGTTGCATTGAATGTGCAACTAAATCTGTCAGTGACTCAACAGCATCAGCTTTAATAGGCCCTGAAGGCTAATTCCCTCCAACAGATTTCCCTAAACGCACCTGTGTCAGCAAATCATCATGCTAGTCACATGAGACAGTCTCAATGTGGGACTTGGACGTGAGTTTTTTGTGAGCCATATCCAGTTCAAGACCCAAAGACCATCACTTTGATTTTTTTAAAAAAGAGCTTCGATCTATTCAGCACAAGCACAAACAACACAAACACAAACAAAATGGAATAATTAAGACTTCCATATGGTAGTTGTCGTCTGGAATTTTGCTTCAAGAGAAACAAAATAGTCTGATCTAAAAAATAAAAATAAATATTTTTCAAAAAAACAAAGTATGGATAGAGGGTACTACTTCAGGCCCACTTGGAGATGTGTAATTTGATCTAATCTTAAAGCAAGTATAATTGCTACAGGGTTTGATTTGAACTTTTCTATTAAGAATCGTTTAGAGGAAACTAAGAAAAGCTAAGAACAGGAGATAAAGAGTGAACTTTCAGGAAGCAGTAGATAAAATGCATTAATCAAGTGAAGTTCAATCTCTTGGTTCTATTTAGATCAAGTGCTAAAAGATCTTATTTTCTTAAGAGGTACCTTATCTTGAGAGTAAATACAGGCTTAATAGGAGTAATGAGGAGTAAAATCTAGCATATGAGAACCCCTCAAGATAATTTGTCAGGTTTACATAATTTCACACTGCAGGCATTCTTCCCTGGGGACATTTTATAGATGGTATAATCAACCAAGAAATGTGACAGATCAACTTATTCAGAACTCAGCTGCAAGAACAAATCTATTTCTGTCTTCTTCATATTAGTGAATAATACTAGGATATGTTTTCCATAGTAATAGTTCTTGCTTGTTTTTTCCCTGAAAAAGGTTTTAATGAGCAGATCTTTATTTAATGACTTTTAACTAGACTTCTGATACAGCTTTGTGAAAGATAGGGAGAGACAAAGAGAGAAAGAGGATCCAGACTTTCCAAATTTTTGGTAAGACTGTCTCACAGTAACAAATTTGCCTGGACTAGAGTTAAACAATATACAGAGAATGAAACTATCAAGTACAGTCATTCTTTACTGTCAGGATGTGTGATAGATGGTTGAATATTCCACAATGAAGCATAAGTATTCATTGTAATATTTGATTTTTTACTTGACAGTCCTTCATTCTCTTATCTCTTCCTTTATGCACAGAAGCTAGAGCAATCAAGAACACTTGTAAATCTGTACATCAAACTAATCTGCTCTTCTAGGTTCTTCTTTCTGTATATTTGTTGATATTAATTAACATCAAATACCTCTCTAATAAATATTAACTTTTGTCTATTAAGAATGCTAACATTAACAAATGTTTTAGAGACTCTATAGTTTCTGTTATCAGAACACAAACTTTGTTTTTCTCCAAAAAACTTATGCCACAACTCAGCAGACTATTTCTTTATAAAAAGTTTAGCCTAACTAAGCAGTAAAAAGTGAAATCTTAGAGAATAGGGAGCAAATCTCCTTACATGTTATACTCCAAATCTTGCTATAGGCAAAATGCAAAGACATTTTATATGTAAAATCAAAAATTTCTTCTTAGTATAACTGAAATATTAGCACTCTAAACAAAGATGTACACTTCAACACTGGAAACTTTTCTATGTAGTAGGAACACTGTCTTTCCACTTCTCAAGGCCCCTGTTATCATGCATCCCATGATTTTATTTCTCTAGGTTACATCATTATATTAGAGTCTTGCAGATCTTGCTCTATATCAAATAACCACTTGTTAATAGTATCACTATAAAACCACAGTTATATGATGCAAATACAAACCAAAGTAAAACAAATTATGCAGACACTTTGTCTTTAGAAAAAAGTGTGTTCTTGCCAAACAGTAGGAAAGAAAGCTCCAGGGAGATAAACCAAGGTCGGAAAAAAAACAAGCTTGATAAACTTCAATTCCGAGGCCTTGCAAAGTCAGCAGAGAACCAATGGCAATGCTTTATTTACTTGGCTATAGGGATGCAGTCCCTTCTTTGGATAATCCACAAAGCACACACTAGCACTTCTGATAGAAACACCACAAAGCATTCTATGGCTCAAGGCTCCTAACCAGGATAGGGCAAAGCATCTTCTTGGAGGAAATTGCTCTTTTCTACCTGATCTTGCCTTTTCTTGACCTATATAAATCTGAGGGTAGTCTGGAGTCTGTTCTTGTGAGGTATAACCATGACTTGATTTACTAATTGCTTGGCTTTTATACTCAACAAAATACATGAAAACAACAAGACTGTTAAAGTTGCTAATGTCACTACTGTATCATGTCAAGTCAACTCCAAAAATCCTGTTTAAGGAAGATACAATCTCACACATTCTGTGATAAGGTAACATATTTGCCCCTTTGTCAGGACCTCAGTCTAACATTTAGCCATGCCTGCCTACATTTCAAAGATAGCAGCTGGTACTGAGCAAGGTTCTTCTGGCAGACTCTGTATCTCAGCTGCTGGTAGCTACATAGTGTTGAATACTGTGGATCTTTACCACAATCTATCCCACGAAAAGTTACTTTCTACAGCTTCAGTTTCTTCAGCTACTGAGGATAGTTCCTTTTGAGTGGAATTAATGATTAATTCCATTTTACTAAACAATGCAACAGATTTTTCAAATTTTTTCTGTTTCTTATCTTGGGATCTACTCCACACTGGTTTTCCCAGCAATGTGCATACACTACTGAATTCCTAAACTGGATGTTAGAAAGCTGTCACTTAAGTAATCCTATTTGAATCTGTCCAAATAGCTGCTTTACTGTTTGATTTGACTTCTTGCAGAACAGTGCAGATGGCTTGTACTTCAGCTGCATGTATTGAGGATGGAGAGATTCTCCCCTGCAGGGTTTATCTATCACCAAGACTGTGAGAATATACGGTCTTCAGCTTCCTTCCTTCTTCTTTTGTGGTTCTCATCGAATCTGGAGTGATTGTAAATTGGAAGGAAAATGGCTGTGCTGGATGAAGGAATCCTAATGCACATGCCTGTGTTAACCTGGTTTCTGAGCTTGACTGCTGATCACATGCCAGTCCCGTTCTCGCCTTTTTTCTTGAACAACTTGGTTAACAGCCTGCTAACTCCTGTACACATGGATATAAAATCTTGAGGAAATGATATGATCCCTACAGAGAGGTTAACTCATGCACATTTGGAGAGACAAAGATTTTTCTTGCTTCTTTTATTTACTGCTCATTATTTGTGATCAATGTTCATGTCACACATCTGCTTCTGTGTGTTTGACTTAGTATAAGTTGAGATGGTTTTTTATTCATTTTTATGTCCCTTGCAGAGGTATGAGTTGTGGGGGAGAGGTGACTCAGGTTCATGGGTCCTCTTGTTTGGAAAACCATATACACAGTACTTAAGGACTGTAAACAAAAGGCTTTACTTTTTCAGCTTGGCCTAACTAGCAAATGATTTGGTGGCAGAAGGATTTACATTATTGTAAGTTCAATTGGTAAACATAAAAAGTTTGCGGCATGTGCAGGGCTGTAAATCTTACGTTACTATATTACTTATTAAAAAAAAAAAGCGAATGAATAGAAGTATAGGAAAGAAAGAAAAGAGAGAGAAAGATTTCACCATCCTTATGGCTCCGCTTTATGTGTGATGGGGTTCATAGTCTCGAATCCAGTGATGTGCAGCGTCCTCCGGTGTCTTGTTCAGTTTCTGTGGTGATACTGGTGGGCAGAGTGGTTCTCAGGATGGTGGGTGGGCACCACCAGTGCTTGCACAAGGTGGGCCTTTATAGTCCTCTGGATTGACTGCTTGTGTAATCTTTGGCCTTTAGTGCAGGCGTTACTGAGGGGTAATTGCGAAAGACAGAAAAGTCCTGAAGGGTCTCAGGCCATCTTGAAGGGTCTCAGTTTTTCCCTTAGTGCCATGCTAGGCTTATCAGAAGATGGAACTACATGGTCTCCAACAAACCCCCACTTCTATATTAGCCAGGTGGCCTTTGCCTGTGGCTCATTAGTTGTCGTTGATACGCAAATCACAATTCACCTTAACCTGGATGCCCCATCTCCTGCTCCTTGGAATGTCCGGTCTCCTGCATCTGGATAAACTGGTTTTGCCACAGTGTTTGAGCCACTGTCCTTTTCAGTCTCTGACAGCTGTGAGATGGTTTTTTACTCTGTTTGAGTGTGGACAGGGATTTATAAATCATCTACACATGAAATTAAATGAGCTTGATTAACTTCTGATTTTTTCATGTGACCAGATAACATGAGCATTGCATGTATATAGAGCATTGTAAAATCCTTGGGTAAGGAAAGCAGAGCTACTGTTCTTTGAATGTGAAGACAAGTTCGTACTAACAATATTGTCCCAGCAATATGGCAAAAAAGCATTTACGTTTTTTTTTTCTGCCCACGTAGCACTAGATGCTATTTCTTTCAGAAGCTTTGGCATTTTTGCTACAACAGCGTTTACCCATTGCTAGGCAAAATGGTATGCAGGTAACAATAATCATACTTGGCCAGTGTTGTATAGCATGTGTATAATTACCTTGACAGAGTGAAGTCTGACAATGACTAAGCATCACCCTCCAGGGTATGTGATCTGTATCAAAATGTTTCACAGATCTGGGATTTGTGACATTAAATTACTTCAGTATTTAAATAATTTCCTCAGAGTGGTTTAATTCTGCACTGTATCTTTTTCAGCAACCTTGATTAAAGGTGCCATAAGAAACAAAGACCTGTCATAGTAATCATCTAACCCTGTGAACAAACTCTCAGGTTTGTGTGGGACTATACCAGTGCCTAAAATTATCTGTATGTTTAAATGTATAGTGGATTTGGGCCTGTATAAACAATATCATAGAGTTTTTCAATACTAGGACATTAAATAGAGAAGGTTCAATCCTAAGAAAACAAAGTAGAATATATCTGAAATAAAGGCTTGTGAAAACAGAATACTTCTGGAGGGAAAAAACCAACCAACCAACCACCGAAAAACAAACTAACCACCAAAGGAGAATGTTATAAAATTGGGAAATATTTTGAAAATTGGAATAATACTGTGGTAATGTATTGATCACATTCCATCAATTAGTGACAAAGTGCTAATTGCAGGGATATGGTGGAACCAGTCCATTTGAAGATTATATCTCCTGACAAAATCCTGTAGGTAGAAGAACAAATAAAATTCCTTATCTGTCTTAGCAAAAAAAGGTAGAATATGTGTGATACCAATAGGGTTTTTTTGGGCAGCCTTGGCATCACAGAAAAAAGGGTACTCAGAAGCAAAACAGGTGATTCAGAGACTTAATAATTTCCCGGTGCTGCAGACAAAACTGAAGTTGATTGCCCCAAGAATGAAAACTTGAGGCTATGGTAATGCTCTTCAGAAAAGGATGAGCTGGGATGGATCATTATGAAAACAAATGACAAAAGGCGGGAGCACTTGTCTCCAATAAAAACCACATGCCTCATTTCCCTGTCTAAATACAGAAGCAGTGTTTGGTCAGGGCTTCCAGGGCACTGGAATAGGCAAAGGTTTCAACAGCTGCATAGTGCTTCTGCAGCTTCCATCCATGCACTGCCCTAGGCAATAATCTGTTTTGCCTATGCACAGATGCAGCCATGAGGTGAGTTTTTTAGCACTTATTTTGGAAACTAACATCGAAATGAATAGATTTATAGCAATTTATATTAGTCTAGTATCTATGTCCCTGCATATATTCTTATTCTTGAAATGCAGAGTGACAGCTGAAAATGCTGTTGTTCTGTCTCCAGTAGCGTATGTGCAAAACTATGAGCTGAAACTCTGTTCTTCCATCTGCACATATTAATATCTGTTTCTAATATTACGTTTGCTCATGTGCTTGTGTTCAGGGACACTGTTAGGAGCCATGGGATAAAATTTTGGCAAGAATTGTCTATCAAAAGCAAGCAGATAAATTTAAGTGCCTACACCTATACACGTACATTCACGTTTGCTCTGTAAGCACGAATGGCTAGGTGACATTGGCCACCCAAATTTGTCTTTTAAGAGCTTATGTGTCACTTTGGAAGCATAAATACAGCTTAAGTACAGCACAATTCACCCACATAAAAGCAGTGTACTTATGTTACTACATGTAGCAGGATTTGCTTTAGAGAATACACAGTATACCACTTCACCCTTTAGTAAGTGACTATGGAAGACACTGTAAACACTAAGGTCACCTTATTCTTTTATCAAAGGCAAAACAAAAATCAGTTTTGCAGGCACAAGGAACTTCTTTGTGTTAACTGAAGATAAATAACATATAATATATATAAAAAATATTGATTTAGTGATTTTTCTCTATATTTCTATTCTAGTCTCTGTGATTTGAAGAAATAGGTACTTTAATACTACTCTACATGTATATTGTTGAGACAGCTATAGAACAATAACAAAACTGAAGTGTAATTACTTATCTAAGGCATAAAGAAAATTTTCATCTTGTTATTTTCTTTTTAAGGTGAAAATGTACACTAATTGACTGGTTTTATGGCCTGTGACCTGAACATTTTTTTTTTCTCTCTCTCTTCCGAAGAGGCTTGTTGGAAATTGAACAAAATTCAAGGGGAAGAACATAAAAAACTTCACCTTTCTGATCCTATAAAGAGCTGAATCACTAAAACAGTTAAAGAATAATTATTCTTTCACCAAAAGTCAGAAAGAAGATTTTGCAAGGAACAAGTCACCTCAGCAACTCTCTCACAAAGTAGCAGAGGTCATTTTGAATTACTGTTACAGCTAGATACACTGTGATTTTAGAACAGCATCAGTAGCTCTAGAACTCAGGTGCTTGCTTAATTTCTGTCAAAAGCTGCAATTCTCAGGGGTTATCTATAACTTCACCATTTGAAATTGAAATGAAGACTTGGCATACAAATTCTCAGTCCACCCACATATTTCTTGCTACTAGAAAACATTAAAATTTGGTAAGATTTTTTTATTCAGGTCTATGGTAAAATGAAGAAATAAGCAATGATTTCTGATAGTTTCAAAAGCACTGACAAATAAATAACTTTTTTTTTTCATTGTTGGATAGCAGTGGGTTTTTTTTGGAAATGCTTCAAGGTGTGCACCTGTCACGACACTCAGAAACAACTGTAAATGATATATACATTCAATTATATTGATTTTGAGGATGGACAAGAATTTTAGGTGCCTCTGGAAGTTGTCTGATTCCATAAACATTCATTCATATCCTTTTGATTTCTTTTGTTATTAAGCATCACTAGATGTATTTTAGTAGCTATGATGAACAAGACAATCAAGAAATGGGTGGAAATATTCAAAGAGGTCCAGAAGATATGCATATTTAACACAGGTGCAACTTAGAATGAGAACAGTCAAATATTTAAGCTTCTGAGGCTTACAAAAGTAGGTTTTGATCTCAGTCTAATAAAATAAGTTAGAAAATGATTGCATAAACTGAGTTGTCTCACATTCTAAGGGGAGCTGAACTACATCTAAATTGTGTATAGATGAAAAACTGAACATGAGCCAGCGAAGTGTGCTTGCAGCCCAGAAATCCAATCTGGTGTGGCCACCAGGTCAAGGAAGGTAATTCTTCCCTCTCTGCTCCACTCTTATGAGACCCCAGCTGGAGTACTGTGTCCAGCTCTGGAGTCCTCAGTACAAGAAAGACATTGACCTGTTAGAACAAATCCAGAGGAGGGCCACAGAAGTGATCAGGAGGATGGGCAGGCTGGGAGTTGGGGTTGTTCAGACTGAAGAAGAGAAGGCTCTGGGGAGACCTTACTGGACCCCACTGATACATAAAGGGGTCTTTTAAGAAAGATGGGGACAGACTTTTTAGTAGGGCCTGTAGTGATAGGACAAGTTGTAATGGTTTTAAACTAAAAGAAGGGAGATTCAGGATAGACATGAGGAAGAAATTTTTTACAATGAGGGTAGTAAAACACTGGCACAGGTTGCCCAGAGAGGTGGTAGATACCCCATCTCTGGAAACATTCAAGGCCAGGCTGGACAGGACTCTGAGCAACTTAATCTAGTTGAAGATGTTCCTGCTCATTGCAGGGGGGGTTGGCCTAGATGATCTTAGAAAGTCCCTTCCAACCCAAACTGTTCTATGATTCTATGACACTAAATTGATATTGTGAATTTAGGTAAAGACATATTCCTCAAGGGAATTGACTTCTTTTAAATATACTAAATTCAACTGATTTCCCAAATGCTGTTTGAAACTGTTTTCATAATCAGTTCCCCACATTGTCTCAAAGATCTTTCATTATTTTGGAGAAAATAGATCTGCTTTCTCAGCATCCAATTTTATATATGCAATATTTTATGGAAAACAACAGTGCAGACTGGTATGAAAAGAAAGCCAAGCAATTATGAGGTGGAAAGTTAATGAAGTAATAATACTACCTATGCTTGTTTCCAGTCAGTAACCAGACTACATCTTAGAGAGAAGTCCAATACCTTAAAATGAATATTCTTTTTTATTGTTGTTTATTTGAAAATGATTATAAGTCATGTGCTAGTTTTAAATGTTAAATATCTAATTTATATCTAAATATCTGAGGAAAGATGAATTTATTTTAGATATGTAGTGTGCCCAAGAAATTAAATGGCTGCTCTAATGTAAACAACATTTCAGGTTACACACATTTTGTTTTTATCTTCTCAGTATTTAAATTAACCTTCTGGAAAATTAGTGAATTGGTCATTACATCTCTGCATATAAGAGAGAATAATGTCTTTACATATGTTATTCTTTTTTTTAAATCCAGTGACTTGGCTAAGCTATTGAATTTATTTTATTCTAATACAAACTTGCTCACATTACTATAATTAATTTATAAAACACTGCATGCTGTGACCTGAATCTCACTTGGTGTTAGATGTCTGATAGTTGTTAGGTGTCTGATAGTTGTTAGATGTTTGCAACTGACCTAATATGGCTAAATTTACTTTTTAACCCATGGAACAAAATAGGCACTTTTATAATGAAGTTCATCTAACTGAATTTCTATACCCGAATTTGACATGCCTGAAGTTAGATGAAATTATTTGTACCCTAAATGTCTGCACTATATTATCACATTTTGAGGAAAATAACCCCTGTCCTGGACTCAGTTAATGATGGAAGTCACCTTCATTATTCAGTTTACATGTGCCAGTAGCAGGTTTGTATGTTCCTACACTCATGGGAAGGATGACTTCAGTACTCTATCTATACTCTCCCTGCATAGCTGTAAATAGCCATTTCAGAACAGAATTTGTGAAAATTAATTGTGAATAAATAATCCAAATTTCTATGTAATTTAAGCTCCTCAGTTTATCTAGGATTCAGTCATTACAAATTGATTTGGAGAAAATGACTTAATGAGATTTATGTGAGTTGGCAGTAACTCCAACTAAGATATTTTCCTGTACAAACTTTATGTACACACACACAATGTACATATATAGTTATAGGTATGTACAGAAGCCCACGGATAAGACTCTCAAAATGGTTACTTCAAAGAAAAAAGTGGTGAAGTAGACTGAAAATGGAAAGAATTGTAAAGTCATAGAAAAAATGAGGTAGAAAGTGACCTCTGAAGGTCATCTACTCGCAGCTCTTACTCAAAGCAGGAGCAACTTCAATACGTTCATGGTCTTATCTAGGTGAGTTTTAAACATCTTCAAAGAAAGAAATTTTGTAAGCTTTTGAAGTAAGCTGTTCCAGTGCTTAACTTCCCACTAGAAGAATGTCTGTACCCAGTAGGAATCTCCCTTCTTGCAACCTCGGGTTTTTGCCTCTTGTCCTTTTGCTGTACACATATGTGAAGAGTGTGACTCCATCAGGTCTACAACATCTTCTGAGTTGTGGTAGAATAATGTTAGCTCCCTGTCCCAGTCTGCTTCAGGCTGGACAAGCCCAGCTCTCTCAGCCTCTCCTCATGTATCTTATGTCCTAGATCCCTGACCACTTTGGTGTCCCTCAGCTGGACTCTCTCCCATTCAGTAATATCTTCCTTGTACTGGGCAGTCCAAAACTGGGCACAGTATTCCAGAGGCCATCTCACAAGTATCAAATAGAGCACAATAATAATTTCCTTGACCTGCTGACTACACTCTTGCTAAGGCAACCCAGTTAGCCTTCTTGCTGCCAGGATACACTGCTGGCTCGAGTTTAGCTTGTTGCACACAAAGACTCCCAGGTCCTTTTCCATAAAATAGTTTTCTATCCAACCAGTTCTGAGCTACTACTAAGTCATGAGGTTATTTTGACTCAGGTAAGACTTCACATCTTTTGTTGCTGAGCTTAATGAGGTGTCTTTAGGCCTATTCCTACATTCCTTTAGGCCTATTCCTACAGATTGCTGATTTACCACTGATTTACCCACAAAATTGCTGCTGGTGCATTCCATATCATTCTTCAGGTGACTGATGAAGATATTCTCCCTAATTCAGAGAAGAGACAGGAAGAATGACATCTGAAATGCAAGAAACTGCTGAAAAATCACATTTGCATTTTCTTTTTCATTATCTGCATAATGGTTAATATGAAGTTTCAAAGTTACTGGAAAACCTGATGTTAACTTATCTTTCAGAGAAGATACCTAGAGGAAGACAAAGAGATACATGATAGTAATATGAAGCTATCTCTGAAACAGGTTATGGCTAGGCTGTTTTTTTGTGGTTTGTGGGGTTTTTTTTAAAGTTCTTTCACAATGACTGAGTATTGCTTAGATTTTTGAAGACAAAAGAGAATAAACCAGTCTTAAAAAGAATGAAGACTGAAAAATAAGCAAGTTATCTTAAAGTCAACTTAGCCTATTTCACCATGAAACTTTTATTTACATTGAATTCACTCTCTCTACTGGCTATTCAATAACTTGTCTTCATCTGAAAGCTGAATCATTTCATGAAATTAGGATGTCTAGCAGTTTTTATGAAAAACATACGGGAAAAAAAAGAAGCAATGATAGTGTATTCAGTTTGAGTGGCAAGTTATTTTCTCTCCCCTGCCCAGCTGAGGAGGAGGAATGATGGAGTGGCTTGGTTAACCCTGGTAGGCAACTAAGCCCCACACATCCTCTTGCTCACTCTGCAGTGGGATGGTGCAAAGAATCAGAAGAGTAAAAGTGAGAAAACTCGTGGGTTGAGATAAAAACAGTTTAACAGGGAAAGCAAGAACTGCATGTACAAGCCAAGCAAAACAAGAAATTCATTCACTACTTCCCTTCAGGAGGCAGGTGTCCAGCTGTCTCCAGGAAAGCAGGGCTCCATCACACATAATGGTTATTTGGGAAGACAAATACCATTACTCTGAACATTCCCCCCTTAGTTGTTCTTTCCCCAGCTTGATATACTGAGCATGACGCCATACGGTGTGGGATAACCCTTTGGTCAGTTGGGATCAACTGTCTCAGCTATTTCCCCTCCAAAATTCTTGCACACCCTCAACCTACTCAGTGATGTGGTGGTGTCAGAAGCAGAAAAGACCTTGGCTCTGTCCAAAAATTGTTTAGCAACAGCTAAAATATGGTTGTGTTATCAACACTGTTTTGGCCACAAATGCAAAGCATAGCACTACATGAGCTGTTATGAAGAAAATTAACTCTATCCCAGCCAAAAGCAGTATAGATGATTAAACTGTCAGGTGAGCTTTCTCTGAAAATATTTCTTTCACTCCACTCACTATGAAGGAGCTTCCAGAGGTTACCTCAGATGTAGAAATGTACTTTATAGTTCCCTAAAGTTCAAATAAAATAATTCTATTCATCATGTCTAGACATCAACGTTCCTCAGTAACCAATGGAGGCAAGCATTTACATCCAAAATTGAATTAATCTCTTCTGTAAGATAGGTATCTAAGACAAGGAGAATAAATTATACTCTGGCAGTATAAATTACTCTATTTGGAGTGCAGAGAATGCTTTAAATTATTTGCCCAACTTTCATGGAATTTGAGAGATGAATCCTAACTTAAATGTTAATCAGCAAGTGAAAAGTATTGTCAGAGGCTTTCTGTCTAAAATGTCTCTAGACCTGAGAAAGACAGTAAACTGGCCATTAGAAGGAGATGTACAAGCATATGGAAATTCGAAAAAGAGATCTAATATACTATTCAAAAATTATCTCAGGAGTTGCTTAATTAATACAAACAAGGAATATAATCAGAAGAATTTTAAAGTAAAATGATCCCTGTCATCTAAACTACCCCCTGGTCTGACAGCTGGGTGTTCAGGGCTGTCACTCCATTATTAATTTATCCTGCTGGCCAGCCTGGGAATACAGCAGGAGATTCAAAAAATTCTACTATTACACACTAGCCGAGAAATAAAACTACACCTCCAAAATGTCCAACTAGTGCTTTTATATGCTCATACTAATGGGGACATTTTTCTTAAATGCTGGACATTTGCATCCAACATATTTTCCTTTACAAATTAAATATTTCAATAATAGCAATAATACAGAATTTCTTGCACAGCTACTGCTACATATTTAAACATTCCAAAGTACTTTAAATTAGTTACAGTAGTTTCACTAAATCTAATTTGCACTGTAAGGCTGATCTTCACGGAAACCTCTGTCTGCGGTCATGCATAAGTCAAAATCTCCGTGCCTGTTTTTCCTCAGTAGCAAGATGAATTTCATGATTTCCAGAAAAACGTATTAATTTCATAAAGGTGTTCTGAGATCTTGTGTGAGGTGTTTTATAAACGTTAATTATGTAAAAGTCAATTTAAAATTTATAAATTAAATGCAAAATTCATGCATTTATTTCCCAGAAAGTTTTTAAAAGTGTTTTTTAAAAGCATCTTGCAGTGACTGAAAACAAGAGTTTAAAACTCTAGCTCTTCCTTTTTAGGTTCCCTGTGATTAGCGTTTCCATCTTCTGTCTGGCTGCTGAACTATCAAATGACTCCGTGTCCAAACATAAGACTATGAAAGAAAAGAACACTATAGCATAAGAATGGACATAGTAGATCAGTCCAAAGGTCTTTCTAGCTTGGAGATTTGCCTCCAAAAGTGGACAACAACAGAGAGGCAGGAGCATACAGGAACAGAGTATAACGATCATGTAAACACTTGGTGATACTTCTCACAAATTGTTTCTAGCCTTCAACAATCTGAATCTGTGGAACTTGTCTTAATAAACTTCCTGAATTTTTGCTATCTCTTGATGGACTTCTTTTGCTCAGGCTTGTCCATCATCTCTTGAATGTCCATTAAGCTTTTTAAACTCATCAGGATGCTGCGACAAGAAGTTACACAATTGCAGTATGCATTTTATAAAAAGCCACGTCCTTATGTTTATTCTGTATCTACCATCTGCTAGTTTCATTCAATGCTTCCTAATTTGTATTTTGGCAGACACAGTGAACAACTTTCTTCCTCATGCCATTCACACTCTTGAGATGTCCATTTTTTAAATTCCATCACTCTTCTCTTATTAATCTTTGCCATAATCCTTGGTCATACTTGCTGCTCTTCTATGCACCTTTTCTCAATCTTACATGTATTTCTCTGGAAAGAGGGGAAATAGAGCATGTCTGTTCTCAGTAATCAGAACATGACTTACCACAAATATGTGCAGTGGCATAGTAATGTTCTTTAAGTCCTTTCATTATAATTTCTATTATTTGGTATTTTTTACTGCTTCTGAGCACAGATTATTCTTCAGATTGTTCATTCCAGGAACAAGGATTTTCACAAGTGTTGCAGATAAAAATATATATCCCAACACCTAATGTTTAGGGACTAAGCCCTGAATTCTGCTCTTTTAATGTAATTTTCTGAATTGAGTCACCAGGGAATCTAAAGAGTTTTCATCTGAGCCAGTGTAGATATTTTTACAATTACAAACACACTTCTTAGTGACAATAGAAGTTAATGCACTAGTTTAACAACATATTATTGTTTCAGGGAATTTAGAGATTTCTTGATAATTATGACATAATTATTGTAGCTTACAGAGTTTGAAAAGTTTTGTTTTCCCAATATAACTTCTTTTAATTTACATTAAGGTATTTTTTGAAGGGAAATAAAATAAAATAAACACCTGTAAGAGCAAAAATGTAAATGCTTTCAAAATGCATTTTTAGTGGAAATTTGTAGTATAGGCAATAATTTAATATTTATTAAATTAAGCACACTATTGGTTTACATTTTATTATGTGAACAGCATATTTAATATTGAACATGTTCAACATGCAATAAAAGCCTTTACAGATCATAATAGAGCAAACCAAATGAGAACATGATAAATGTGGTCTTCTAATAACATCAGCTTTTTATCACAGCAATAGCCAGTGCAAGTCACTCTGAAAAATCCAAAACAGATATGATTTTTAAAATACAACCGAAGAACTAAATAACAAAGCGAGACATCTTCCTTTATTAATCTCTAGAATACATTTTAGTTGTTTCTTTTCTATCTGTCTAGGTTTTCTGAGAGGTGGGTACAGCAAGATGACTGTCTCACATTCTTATCTGAGATTTCTATGGCAACATTTAAAAGGTTCTTCAACAAACGTACTTTTTATATTCTTTTTATAAAATTTACTGACCAGAAAAGAAGTCATAGGAGATCGTTTTGTGCAAGACATAAGGGTACTTATTTAAACAAATTTGTCATTCTTTAGAGACTTGCAATATATGTGTGCTATGGTTGAATACTGCTTAAAATGTGCTCTTAAAACCATTATACATTTATACATTTGCATGCAAAGTCCAAGCTAGAACTTTATCAGAACTGCGATCTGTATTGACATAAATTATGTTCTCAGTTAGCAAATGTATCACATTAACATTGCATTCCTTCTCAAAAATGTGAAAAGCATTTAAATGAAAGATTTGCATTCACTAAAATAATAATATCAAATATTTAGCTTAAATTTATGGTTGCAAACCAGAAATGCAACAACATATCCAATCCCTTTCTGGATTTGTGCCTGCAGTGACACTTGGAGTCTGTCATTAAAGAGAACTCTGCAGAGTTCTAACCCTGCAGAAATGAAGTTATTTGATTGTATGGAAAAGTGCAAAATTATCATTGGAAACATCAAAAAAGGCCCACATTTTTGCAAACAGATCTCTCAGAAAAAGTTCAGCTGGCTAAAAATATGTAGTGAATGTATTCCACATTTGCTTGCAATTCATAACAGTGAGGCTTCTGCTTAAAAAAACTAGAAACCATTAAGAATTTAATTTCTACTTTTTGGTATATGTGTGCAGTACAAAGAGTTTTCTACATAGAAAAATGACCTTGGTTAAAGTAAAAGTTTAGGAGTTGAAGGGTTAAAATTGGATCCAATCAAACTTTAGAAGAGTTTTAGTTTTTACTACAAAAGTGTAAGGTTGATTTCACCAAGGGGATCTGGGTTTTGTTTTTAGTACTATCATAAACTTTCTGTGTGAGTCTTAAGAAAACAGAAGCACTTGGGACCATACTTTCTCCATCTGCAAAATAATAATTTCCTAAAAAGAGTATTAGTTAATACCAGTTAAAATTTTTGACAGCCTCTGATGAAAGCACTAGGAAACAGAACTCAACCCACACTGCAAAAAACATAGATACTTTCTGGGCTAAAATAGTCTCAAGACTTGATATCTTTTTTAACATCAGATTTACTTTATATGTTAGTGTAAAGTTCAATCCAATCTAAATATTTTCTTACTTAGAAAATGTATATGACAGCTTCATGGTATGATTCCTGTCACTTTCATTATTTGAAAATGATGTGATCTATCAATAGAAAGAATATCTTGCAAGGTTCACTCTTCTACTATTCTTGTTTTGATTGCTTTGATATTACTTGTAATTAGGAATGCAGTACTGAATTACAAAAAAAAACAAGCATAGAAGGTATTGACTGGAACATTTTATGATGGAGAAAACACCTCTGAGCTTTTAGAAAACTGTTTTAAGGCTGTCTAACATAATGTCAAGTGATGAAGTACTCAGTAAATGAGATGTCAAATTAACAAGAATAGCTATTGCATGATGTTCTGTACAAGTTTCTGTACCTTTTTTGTTGTTGTTATTCACTTCAAACTAACTGATAATTAGCTCAAAATAGCTACTGATTCTGGAAAATGTTTCTGTTTGGAAGCAAACATCTTTAGATTTCCAGTTGAATAGTTATGCCACAGGGATCTAAAAATCACAGAACAGTCGAAGGCGGAAGGCACCTCTGGATGTCATCTGGTCCAATCCTCCAACTGAGGAAGGGTCACCTAGAACCAGTTGCCCAGGACCATGTTCAGATGACTTTCAAGTATGTCCAAGGATGGAGACTCCACAGCCTCTCTGGGAAACCTGTATCAGTGCTCAGTCAATCTCACAGTGAACAAGTGTTTCCTTTTGTTCAGTTGCAGTCTCCTGTGTTTCCGTTTGTGCCCATTGCTTCTGATCCTGTCACTGGGCACTACTGAAGAGAGCCTGGTTCCATCCTCTTTGCATACTCCATTCATGTATTTACAGACGTTGATAAGATCTCCTTCTTTTCTCTTGGCTGAACAGTGACAACTCTCTTAGCCTTCCCTCATAGGGAAGATGCTCCAGTCCCTTCAGCATCATGGTGGCCCATAACTAGCATAGTCTACCTCTGTCTGAGGTTGCATCCCATGACATGTACAAGTTTGCGTTAAATGAACTTCAGAGTAGCTTTCTCATAGTGGAATCTGTCACTTCTGAGGTCAGTCCTGACACATCACTGTAACTGTAAGGGTGCATAATTTTCCACATGTGGTATTGCAACAATAATTGCAACAGCATGTGAAAGGTCACATTCAACCCCTGTGCTCGATCTCTTCTCTCCTTCCCTCCTTTTGAACCCTGAAGCTAGACCATACTTTCCAGATCTGTGTTCAAATTCCAGACATATAGCAAGGTGTCTCCTTTCCTACAAGATGTTCTCAGCTTTGAAGAAGTTCAGCATGTCTCCTCACCAGGATCAGAAATGTGAAGGACTTTGCAAAAGGCATGAAGTTGGGAAAACGAGTATATTGCTGTGAAGTACAAAAATGATTCATTATTGCCATTGAAAATCAGCAGAAAAAAAAATAATATACTGTTGCCAAAAGAAAAATAAATTCCATAGCTTCACCTCGAGATGTAAGGGTATGGCTGAAAGCACTTTAATTGCCTAGTGTAGATAAAAACTGTGAGGTCAATGCAAGCAAGGCATTGAAAAGGCACAGAGAAGCAGAAAATGTGAGCAACCTTATACAGAACAGATTGAAGGCATCAGTGCCAGGAAGGAAAAAAAAGATGAGAAATAAAAGAAACAGGAGCTCCCCACACTAATCTGCATTTGTAGCTGAAATTATTCCCCAGGGATCCCTTTATCCCATTAATATTCTTTTTTTGAAATGCCAGATTCTGAGTAGATAAGGTAGTAGGCATAGTGTGAGTAAAGGCGGCAATGTGTTATTGAACTGCTGTCTAACATTTTATATATATACCCTTTTACCCTATATAATATACCAGGAAGTGGGCAAGACACCCGGAGGGAAAGTGGGCAGATGGTCCTGGCCATTTAAAAGTCATCAAGGGTGTGAAAAGCGCTAGCCACAGCAAAGGATGTCAAGCTCAAGGAACTGTGTGACTATAAGGACTGTGCCATAGTGATAGTGTCCATACCAGCCTTGCTAGAATAACCACTACAGTGTAAATGGTAATGGTGCTATGTGTGCAGTCCCCACTTAAGAAAATGACAGTGTAAGTTTAGCACATCCCAGACGTGGAGTATGGGAATGCCAGTGGAGTGGTGGTAGATACTACTCAGATACCTTGTTGAAGTGATAGAAAAACAGAATTCAGCAGAATTCCATGGGACTTCACTGAGCTAGTGGGAGCTACACAGGATCATGTACTCAAGGGTAAGGATCTCCTCTGTCAAGTGACACAGAAGTTGCTGAATAGATTGCAGCAGCAGAGTACAGCTGTGTATCAAGTAATCTATCATGCTGGAATGACTATTTGCACAACTGCTAACTTAGTCATTACTTATCTCCCATTACGTGTATCTCCCATGGTCGCTGCACCTTTGTCAGACGCCTGCCATAAGCTACTGGACTATTACCTTTAGCATTGCATCTTAATACTGCTTATATCTGCTATAGTGTTAGTGTTCACACGTTTCTAGCTGTATTGTTGTGCACTGGTAACAACACAAAGAGCAGGAAACATGCATTACATCCAAAGTGATCTCTCACCTCTAAAATAGTCTAGAGCACATTACAAGAGTGGGCAGGATACCCTTCGTGACAGACCAGGTTACAACCCTGTGTGCGTTGTCTGTGGCCGGTATCCTGAACAACTGTGATTCCCTGGGGGAAATCTAATGGTGGGTTGTTGCACAGCGTCACAGATGCCTTAATCTTTGTGATGCTAAGGACCCTTTCATTTGCAATTCTGTGGTTTGTTTTTCACTTCAGTCTGCATAACCCTTCATCTAAGCTGCTGTGGCTGTATTTTTCTGAAGCTATTGTGGCACTATATTTCCTTTGTTGCTTTTATGTATACTTATGACTAGCAATCTAGTAAAATACAAGTTGAGTCTATCTAGTCATTTCCCAGTGCAGTTTTCTGCTGATTTTTAAAAGGCAGGAATAATTTTTTGTTCACTAAAATGAGCTGAAAAATAACAAAAAAGTGAATATTTGAAAAAAAAAATTAAATTGATTTTCATTATGTTCTACATTGTTGTCCTTTTTTTTAAAAAAAAAAAAATAAAAATATTCTTGCTATCTGTGTATCCTTGTATCCTTTAGAATTTCTCTCAGTCACCTTTAAAAAAATTGTATATCCTGTATGTCTCAAGCCAGTTTCTGGATTAGGGGATGAGTTTGAATGCATCTTTTCTTTTCACCTTAATCACAAGCTAACAGATACTGGGAGATATTGAAGTGTCTGTGTATATGTATTTCTGTTAAATACATGAAAACCCCTTGGAATTCTTCATATATTTGCTCATCTCAGAAGTATGGTTACAGTATGACTATGCAGGTCTTTTTGTCTCACACACCTTTTTTTTTTTTTTTAAATAATTCTTTATTATTGGTGTAATTATGATAGATTCTTACAGATATAAGAATCAAATTTCTTGTGATGTTCCTGTGAGCCAGTCTTACATGGCTTCAGATGAATCCAGGCAAAAGGAAAGACAGGCTCATGTTTATGCTTTGCAGTATTTGCATTAGTAGAGCCTTAGCAGCTTGCTATGAAGTCATTCCAGCACCTCTGTGAAATATAAAGGCAAGAGTGGATTGGCATTCCAAACTTAAGTTTGCATTTGAAATAGATCACTGAATAAGAAGAACAGCAGTCACAGGTGAACCCCCTCAGCTAACTTCAGATGACTACTAGTAAGCAGTTTAGCAACCCTTCTAACACTCATCTGAATAATTTCCAATTTCACCATTAGTATACAATGAAACATAGCTAGAAATAACTTGTTTTCTTCATTGACATAAAGTGACTGCACAAGGCTATCTCACATGTAAGTTCTGAATAAAACGAATACCATTCTTTCTATATGGGAACCAGGTTTAAAAGGATGGCTCCTGCAGCATGATGCTTGGTAGGACAAATTATCCAGGGATGAAATATAAGACACTAAGACATGAAATACTAAGATGTGAAATTACTTAGAAACTAATACTGGCTTCCCAGAAGCTGTGACTATTAAATGTGTGATTTCCCTTAAATTCCTGAATATATTTAGAAAAGCAGAAGGGAAAAGGTCAAAACACAGTTTCTTAAGTCTTCATGTAATAAAGTGCTACACTAGATACAAACCTGAAGGGGCTTCAAATTCTTGATTTTAAATCAAGATTTAAAATTTGAAAGTAAGAAGACTAAAGCCAAATTGGAACATTGATTTGAAAAACCTGTTTGGGAATATGTGATTGTGGGTTTTGATGACTGCTCAGGTATAGACAGGAAAATAATGACTTATTTCAGATATTATTACATCAAAACCACAATAATCTCTGCGTATATTTTACCGTTCACATTTTAAGAATTTTGAAGCTTTTATACTTGTGATACAAAATAAGAATCTGCTCCTTTTGCCTTTTTGTGGTACAAAATTAGAATCTGTCCCCTGCAACATCCTTTTCTCTAAATGGGAGAGATATGGATTTAATGGTTGGACTGTGGATGAGGAATTGGCTGGATGGTCAAATCCAGAGAGTAGTAGTGAATGGCTCAGCATCTTGATAGAGATCAGTGATAAGTGATGTCTGTCAGGGGTCCTTATTGGGACCAGTACTGTTTGATATCTTTATCAATGACATAGTGGGATCGAGTGCACCCTAAGCAAATTTGCAGGTGACACCAAGCTGAGTGTTGTGGTTGACAGGTCTGAGAGATAGGATAATATTCAGTGAGACCTGGACAAGTTCAAGAAGTGGGCCCATATGAACCTCATGGACAAGGACAAGTGCAAGGTCCTGCATTTGGGTCAGGGCAACCCCACAGTATCAATGTAGGCTGGGGCATGAAGGGATTTAGATCAGTCCTGCAGAGATGGGGATGTTGGTGAATGAAAAATTGAACATAAGCTGGTAATGTGCACTTGCAGTCCAGAAAGCCAATTATATTTTGGCTGCATCGAAAGAAACATGGGCAGCAGTTTGAGGGAGGTGATTCTTCCATCTCTGCTCTTGTGGGATGCCACCTGGAGGGCAGCATCCAGCTCTGGAGTCCTCAGTACAAGAAATACATCAGTGTGTTGGAACAGGTGCAGAGGAGGACCACAAAAACAATCAGAGGGGTGGATCAACTCTCCTATGAGGACAGGCTGAGACTGTTGGGGTTGTTCAGCCTCGAGAAGACACCTGGGAGACCTTATTGTGGCCCTCCAATACACAAAAGGGTCTTGTAAGAAAGATGGGGACAGACTTTTTAGCAGACCCTGTAATGATAGGATGAGGGGTAATGGTTTTAAACTAAAAGAGGGGAGATTCAGACTAGATCTAAGGAAGAATTTTTTTATGAGAGTGGCAAAACAGTGGAACAAGTTTCCCAGAGACGTTGTAGATGCCTCATCCCTGGAAACATTCAAGGTCAGGTTGGATGGGGCTCTGAGCAATTTGATCTAGTTGCAGATGTCCCTACTCATTTCAGGGTGGTTGGACTAAATGACCTTTGAAAGTCCTTTCCAACCCAAACCATCCTATGATTTTTTGATTCCTTTTATGCTCAGACTAGGTTGGAAAGCTGAGAAATTAAATAATTGCAAAACAGTATTTGCTACCACATCACAAAACATTATTGTACCATTTTCCTGATGTGATAGATGCCATTCCTGTTTAAGGAATAAAAGTACATACTTCCATATTTACAGAAGATATATTCCTGTTGTCTTTATTATATTAATACGGTTAAGGAACTTCACTTTATACATATATATTGTACACACATATTGACTTAACTCCGGAAAATCCACATACATTTTCTGGTCTAGTGTTTTCAATTTAGTATATTTTGACAGCTGGAAAAAAGTCTAATTTGATTTTACTTATTCTTAGTTCATAATACATAAATACTTTGTTCATTTGAGTTAACTGAATTTTATATGCCAGAATTTTAAAATGAAAGCATTTCTGACCACATACTAATTTACAGAACAATGAGACTTTTCTCTGAAGGTGTGAACCATGTAAAGTGCTATTACTTAATATTCTGTGAGAAAGAACTCAAAAACACATAATGAAGAATTTCAAAAACATATTTTCTTCCATACGTATGCATTCAAATAAATTCAATGAACTGAATATTTGACTAATGATATCATAGCATTAAAAAAGACAGAAGTCTTACAAAAAACTTCCTGACTGTGCACAGTGTTGTTGTTTTGGTTTTTTTAAAACTCATCTGAAAACCTTACAGGCATTTAATATTATAACTGAATTTCTCAGCTGTCTTTAGATGTTGTGTGGGTGGACTGAAAGAAAAAAGGTGATTAGCTGCTTTATTCTTCCTGACTTTTAAACTGTGGATTTCTTTTTACTTATTTCTCAATATGTCTTTTATGACTAACATCCAAGGACAGATTCTATCGATTAGGATTTTGTCCTTTAGGTGTCATAAAGTAGTGTAGCCTACCAGAATCTTTGAAATCTCTACAGATATTTAGAAGTGAGCACAATATAAAAAGGCTTCCATTTCCACGCTTACTCATTTATCGATAATATTAGTTAAAAATATTAGCCTATTTGAAGGTTTTACATAGGGAAGAGTTTATTTTGAATATAAAATATATTATGAATGCATGAAGAAATAAGGTTGAAGATTTAAAAAACTAAGCTAATATTCACAGCAGAAAAATACAACACTATGTAATAACCTTCGCCATGTAGGAGGTCAGATCAGATGATCTAATGATTCCTTTTGGCCTTAAGTCTGTGATACTACGAAATTTCCCATCTTGTCACAGTGTAAAGTTTTTCTTTGGAAGAAGCGATAAGATCAGCCAGTGACTAGGGATCAGATGGAAAAGAATAATATGAGAAGGACAACAGTAATGAGGTTTGGGGAATCAAATCCAATACGTCAAGAATGACAAGACATAGGACAAAGAATGTGTGAACTTGCAACCCAGGAAAGCAAATGGCAGGAAAATAAAATCAGTCATTAGAAAGTTTAGCTGTGTTAAATGATCTAAATGCAAACTGTTAGAGAGTTCTAGCTTCCTATTATCTCTTTCATAAGGTACGTGCTTCCTTTCGCAGCTTGCTGTGCTTGACAGCTTACTGCTTCATTGTGCATACATTGGTGTGGTTCTGTGTTACAGACATCCTGTAAAGAGAATTATTTATTCAATGCCTATTCTGAGAAGCAAAAAAGACAAGAATACTAAAACAGCTTAGGCTGAAGGTTTTTCCTGTGCAATATATAACCTGGGATGTGCAAGTAAATTGATTAGTCTTACCTCCTTATATAGTCACCATCCAACTAGGTAAAGAAGGGCCTGTTTCTTGTGAGATCCGTCTGCTCCACTGGCTGACAGATCCACAAAGTGGCAGAAATCCAAACCCTGGCCAGGTTTCTCAAAGTCAGAAGAAAATGCGTGTTTTGTAAACCTGACTAGGAGGCCATGATGGACATCTGACAAAGAAAATCAAGGCCTTTCTGGGAAATATGATCACATTAGCACTGAGCTATTCAATATGCCTATTGTGATGAGGATTGTATTGTTTCATGTTTAGTATTTACACCATGGCAACTATGTTATCAGTACTTATCTCCCACCAATAAATGGTAACCATCTGTACCCATGTGGTTTGGCAAAGCACATGACAGACTCCTGTGAGAGACGAGCATTTTCTACCCCACTGAGAAGCAAGTTGTTAACAGAAAGACCCAAAATATTCACTAAAGCTTTTGTGAACAGAAGTCTAAGCTGGACCTGAATGCCAGTATAAGCAGGATATTCTAAGCTACTGGCATAATCACCCTCTTCACAAACAATGGCTTTTATGCTGAAGTCAGTTCAGAGAAATACGGTTAAACTTGCAATGTATGGCAAAATGCAAAACTAAATACCTAGATTAATATCAAACCTTTTTTTTTCTCTCTCTCTTATCTGAGCCCTGTTACTTTTTATTATTTCACTACTTAATTTTTGTGGCTCTAAATATGGTTGCATATTTTTTGTTTTTTGTTTGTTGTTGTTGTTGTTGTTGTGTGTTGTTTTTTTTTTTTTTTGGTGGGGGTGGTGTTTTGTTTTGTTTTCAGTGCTTTTTATTTGTTCATTTTGATCCTATGCACAGGATTATCGAAGTCTGCTCAAGATAAACAGAGGCAGACCTGGAATCCATCCATATTTTTACCCTAAAGTGTTCTGCTATTTCACAGCTTTAAGATCCCCAAATGTTTTTATTCCTTTCGGTGTTCAAAGTAAACTATCCACCCGATGATGTCAAATTCTACCCCAGTCTTAGGTTTGACCCAGGAAATGGAAAAAGTGTCAAAAATTCCTTGAAGTCTAGTGGTAAAGTAGCTTTTATTTATGACTAATGAGGAAAGAAGTAAGAATTTCAGTTATATGGAATAGTACAAAAATGTAAAGCAGAGTTAGAAAAGCTGTGAGTAGAAACCAAAAACAATAAGACTGAATTTAGATCCTATGTATTTATTAAATTTTTTGCATATAATATTATTTTATTTTACATATGAGAGAGGGAGATAGCATATATCACTTGTTACTTAGGGAAGCATTTTCTAAAAGTTGATCTATTGTATTGTACTATAAAAAATAAGTTGCACAAGTAAAGCAATTAGCATGCTAGTTATGTTTTTTCTTCAAAATACTTGGATCCATAGTAGATCTGTATTTATGAAAAATAATCAGAAGAGTACAGTTTGGTTTGCTTAACTCTGTCAACCACTGCATGGAATTATTAAAGACTTAGAACCACAAAAGACAATACTATCTACCCACACAAGAGGACAATGGTGAGACAGAGGGTGAGGGGTGTAGGTAGACAGATACACAGAATTTCAAGGACTATCCCATCTACCTCTTTTAGGGGATAATCTTCCCCTCACTGAAGATATAAGATCTAGAACTGTGTCTGTGGGAAGTGCATTCTGCTGAACTGACAGTATAAGGGAAGAGTTAGAAATATTGGATGTTTCCATGCTTTCAGGATGCTGTCTAGACAGACAGAGGTCTTTAGAAGGTGAAAACTTGTTAGAGGAGATAAAATTGACCACTACCATTTCAAAATCACAGTTTAGTTATTACAGAACTTCCTTCAGAAACAGGAGGTCCTGTTCTTCAAGCTAACAGCAGCTTGGATGAATTTGAAGAAGATATTCTGAAAGGAAAGAGAGCACAGACCGAGACAGAAAGATTCTTCTTGCTTTATAGTTTTGTGATCTAGGTACTTTATACAAAAGGTCACCATCACTCCTCAGCAGAGGTCATGTACGTATCTACATACGCTTTGTTTTCTGTAAAGCAAAGGGTAATACCTGGGCACCTCTAACCACACAGACACTTTCGTGCGTGTAGGATAATCACACAATAAGTTTAGTCACCTACATGTTTAGGAAGTGTTGAACTGGTCTGGTTATAGAATGTTTGCTGAGTTTCAGGTAATTATGCTCAATGTGACTAATGCTATTTGACTTTTTAATAGAAAATACCAGTCACTCAAAGCAAAGCTTCTCTGTAACCTTTAGACCAAAAGATACTGCTAGGCACAGAAAAACACCTGTCACACATTGGTTCTGGTTTTATTAAAAGCATTCTTTGACCCTTGTCTCTTTACAATAGGACAAATAACATAAGTATCTTCCAGAAAAGAAAACAGTAGATTAAAAATGCAAATACATATTTGAGCATTACATCAGGTGCCTTCTGTTCCCCTGAATTACTGGCTGTTTATCAAAATTCAGTAGATTTGCCAAACTCATTGTGCAGTTTGGCTCACCCGATGCTAATAAAAATGCAAATCTTCCATAGAAATCTAAAGCTGTTGGTCTATTTCAGTCCTCGCAGTAATCTCATGCTATGTTATACTTCCAACACTTGACCTGTAGCCTTGTGTATTCAGCCCAAGCTTTTTGAAACCTCTCGGTGATTCAACAAATATAGAGGGAAGCACTGTTTCCTCCTCCACAGATTAGGAAAGGTATAATCAAGTTGCCTAAATTTCCCTGCTCCTGTTGGTGGAAATACTCATGAAATACCTCAAGACAAGTTGCATTGCATGTATGTTTGCAGTGGTAAAGATAATTGAAACAGCTCAGGAGGTCACACTGTGCACTCACTTTTTCAGCCTGACAGCATAGTACTTCTATGGCTACCACATTACCTGCAGGCATCCTGTAAAGAGAATTATTTATTCAATGCCTATTCTGAGAAGCAAAAAAGACAAGAATACTAAAACAGCTTAGGCTGAAATTCAGGGTAGAAAAGTTTTCCATCAATTCAGTCAGATTTTTTTTTTTCCATGGTTCTGCTTTGTCTAATGTTACAATCAGCAGAATATGTGTCTTTCTTGGAACACCCAGTCCCACTGCTTTTTATTACTCCCTTCCAAAATAGTAGTTGGACCTCTTCTTAATTCACCAAAATGACAGTGGAGAAAAAGTTAGAAGAAGACAGTGCGCATTTAGCACAGTCTGTGACATACAGCTTAGATGGGACTGAAGTGTGACTCCATCCTTAGAGGCACAGATCTTCCAGGTCTCCCATGATACAATTTCTGATTCCTTCTTCATCCTCCTGTAGAGATGCATGTTTCCTTCCCTTTTCTTGAGACAGAATCAAATATGCCATTGTTGCTCCTGGCATGTTCTCAAAGATGTCTAAAAATTTGCTATCTTAGTATAAAGAATACCAAAAGTTAAATGGGGAAAAAATGTCATACTAGTCTTGAAACAAAATTATCAATAACAAAAAAAGATACATGACTTTTGATACAATGAAATGACCTGACTGAAAGGAAATTTACATAACCCATCTTCAAAAATTTAATAAAAGAATTAAATTAGCGGTAGAGCTATTTATAAATGAGGAAGATCAAACACATTGAAGGCCAAGCAGATTGTGTTTACCAGTTTAGGTTTTGTTACTGTCACAAATAATAAGAAGTCAAAAATTACCAATCAAATATCACTAGCTGTTGAGAACTGAAGTTTCACAAAAGGTAAAAAAAAAAAACAAAAAGTAAAATAAATTTAGAGCTTTCTTTGCTTTTGTTGCAAAACAATATACCCTTGAGAAAACACTAAAATTAATACATAGTCTATATTGGAGTCTCACAAAGTATATTACTTTCCATTATGTACATACAACTACTTTTTAGCATGTAAAGACTCAGTGAAATCTTAGTATGCTTCTAGGTGTCTTACAGCCTCTATATATAGAGGGGAGATGGATGGACAAGAACAGTTTAGTAGCATAATACACAATTATATGATTCAGCACTAATCAGTAGTAGTCTACCGGGTGAACATATAATTGTAAATAGCATAACAACATGAACAGGAAAGACTATTATCTTATGCTGCATATCCATGTTTCAAATGTGGAGGTCTGGGGATGGTACTTTGGTCAAGGGCAGGAAACTCTATGTATGTAGACTACTATGGTAGTCTTTCTGCTTGCATCTGAGAGTTTCTTCCATTTTTTTACTATCTAGATCACAGATGTCAAACTCATTTTCACCGGGGGCCACATCAGCCTCACGGTTGCCTTCAAAGGGCCGAATGTAATTTTAGGACTGTAGAAGTAGTTACATTTATACCATCCTAAAATTACATTCGGCCCTTTGAAGGCAACTGCGAGGGTGATATAGCCCCTGGTAAAAATGAGTTTGACACCCCTGATCTAGATATTAATCACTAGGATAGGACCTGACTATCTTTATAGAGTAGTTTAAAACTATACGGTATCTAAAAATTAAAACTTCTCATGTTGCACATGAGGTATAAGTAGTATTATAATAACCACAAGTATTTCTTGAGCTCTGTAATATGTTAGGCCACTGTTTCATAACTGCATAAAAGATCTGATCATTGCATGATGATAGGTCATTGCCTGACATTTTGGAAAGCTGCTGATTATTTTTTAAATGAAACTTAGTGTAATCAGTTGTAGAACTGCAAATATTTAAGTAGGCCTATCAAAAAATCTACAATTTATGATTAGGAATTGTTATTTTTTTTCTAAAATCAGAGACTGTCACAATTATCTTAGTACTATAGAACAGACCTGTTTTTCTAATCAGTTGACTTCCCTAGTGAATTTGAAGTGTTGTTCCCTTCAGGTTCTATTATATTACATTAGATTATAGCTATTCCAGTTTGTATCAGCTGATTATTTGTCTCACTAAATAGAGCATTAATGTGTACCAAATTGATTATAAGATTTTTTAGTTATTATTAATGTAGTACTTGTGGTATTACTGGAAGCAGTTGAATTGTACTGGTGAAAGACAAGATTTCAGAAAAAAAAAGGAAAAAATCAGGCATTGTTTCAAGTCGCAGAAGGAGAATTAATAGAGATATAGCATAGCCCACAAAAGCAATAGTTTAAGAAGCTTTTAAAAATGTGCTGCTGGTGTATAAAAGGAAAATTGTGTAAAAAACAAAACAACACAAAGCAAACAAACAAAAAACCCCACAATTTTTCTGTGTGTGTCTTGCAAGCAATAGTGAAGTACATGTTTTGAATGCAGTGTGTAAAAATACAGAGGTCACCACTCTAAAGGAGAGGTCTCTCTTCTGCTGGTGAATGACAGCCCCTGGTGGAGCAAGCTAAGACAGAGCAATATTTGTGAGACTGAAAAAAGAGAATTTCTCTGAATAATAAAACACTGGCATAACACAAACAAGCAGGAAAGTTCAGTTGTTAATGCAAGATGATCTGTAATGCAAACCAGGAGGAGTTTTTCTCCAAGAGTAAGTAGTAAGAAACCCCTTGCCTTTGTATTCTTACCATGCTGAAAAATGTATTGTGAACCATCACGTTCATAAGAATAGGTTTAGTGAATATGACAGAGTGATTATTTCTACTTGTCACACCACATATCTCACCATCTGTGAATATAAATTATGAATAGACTGTGACACAAAGATTTTCCTTCAAAGTCTTCCTAGATTCCTCACTGCGGTAGCTACCACCATTCTATACAAAGCAAAGGAGAACTACTTTTTTCTTGAAAGATTATGACCTCTGTTAAGATACAGTGGACCTAAATAATTTTCTGCTGGTTAAGATACAGTGGACCTAAATGATTTTCTGCTGTACTTTTACTTATGATACATCATTTATCTAAGCATGCATTTAGAAAAGCTATTTGATAAACATGTGCTAAAAAAGCAGAATATATTTTTTGTTATCAAGAGTCAACCAAAACGAACTATTGAACTTACTTCATTACAAATTCTGTTACCTTAAGGCTATGTGTGATTGTTATTTTTCAATAAAGGATGATTGTATTTGTGATTTCGTTTCTATTTCCATTTCATATTAATATAATTTTTAGTAATATTTTGTAAGTAACAGCAGAAATTTTGATTTTTCTTTAAGAGTACCTGAACATTTTTTGAGAAAATAGTTGTAGCTCTAGAAATACATTTTTTGTTTACTATTTCTTAATTTGTTTATATCCTTTTGAAGTTGCTTGGCAAGTGTCCTGGAGAGGAATTCATATGACCTGAATTTGCTATCTCCAGTAAGTATAACTGTGTATGAACTGATGATTCTTCGCTTCTATTTTTTTACTGATAAAGAGAAATGGTCATGCTAGGGGTTAACTACATCTTGTCACATGGCTATAAAGAACATAGACACAGTTCAGTTGCCTTGATGTAAGCACCTAATGCTTTCTCATCCACATTACAGTCTCCAGAATATTGGCCCAAGATTGGCAGGTAGGACTCAAAAACACACCCTTTTGAAGGGACAGGAGGAGTATTTAGGTATCTTAAATGGTGCTAGAAACGTAGGTTTAAGCAGTAAAAATGGAGCTCAGCAACATAATCTCTTGTGAGGTATGTACAAATGTTTACACTTAGTCAGAGGAGTCATATCCTTTCATGGATACAGTTGCATTTAATAAAGATACTTCATTCTCACCATAGAATAGAGGGCGGTTGCTTTTTTACTGTTGGTTTATCGATTTCCTTCAGCTTGCTTTCTAGACTATAGATCCCTTAAAGATATACCATATGGTACACAGCTGAGAAGGGTAAGGAGTAAGTGAGTTTTAGAATTGCCTTTACGGTCAACCTGTTCTTCACTATTCCTTGACAGGATGTCTGACATATTCACGCTAACATAAATAGCTCACTCCCTCGCAAAATTTGAAAAGGGTGTCCTCAGGAGACAATCTTCAACAAGGCTTGAATTATGTTTGGAAGAGTTCTTCAGCAGTCTTATTCAGGATTGTTGGTTATGCCTGTGTGAAGGGCCCATACAAAGTAAGAGATCACCTATTTCTGAGTGCATGTTCATGCTTCTGTGTGGCCCAGTCACAGAAAGACACTGTACGTTTACCAACAACAAGTTCCAAAGAGAGGAACATTAACAGATGAAATGTCTCACTTTTTCTTCCTGGAAAAGATTATATTTTTATTTTAAGAGTGTGTTTTGGGGTGCAGTTGAGAGGCATGCCAAGAAAATCTATGAAGTAAATAGTTAATAACCATATTCGGTGAAAGTGGATAGTGTGTTCTCACAAATGAAAATAGGAACGTCCTTCAATATAAAGCGTAGGACTTTTGTATGGATTATTGATCCTAGTTGCAGATTTTTTTGAGTTGTTGCTGCATCTAACATCAGCAAATTTACTATCATCACTATTTCTCCAACAATTATTGATCTCTGCTTGTCATGGAAATTCTTTTATGTTTTAAGAAAATCTGCAGTAGTCCATTGTTTCATAATGTTGATTGATTACTTGGATGCTCTATTAACTTTTGAAAATTTTCTGAAAAGACAGAAAAATCTTGCACTTCTGTGTTTTTATTTTCCCCACGTACTTTGCTTAGTTAAGAATATAATTGCGTGTATACTACTTCAGACTGCCAAAAAGCATATGATGAGTGGAAGACAGAATAAGATTTATTTTTGGTAGTCATTATTTAGATGTGTTTATTAGAGATAGGTGTGAATACAGAAGACATCAAAGCCTGTCACAGAAAACGCAATTATTGTCAAGTCTGAAAGTTTGCTTATTCTTCCTGATACTCTGAATGTGCTGCTTGCAACTTATTTCAAAGGGTGAATGCATTACAAGAAAAACATCACAGAAGAAGGTTGGAAATGAAAAGTGCTAAGAGATGGCATATCTACTTGGAAAATGCAGAATCAGAAAACTAGTTGGAAATCTGCACATTTGGAGTGTTAAGGCTAGAGAAAACTACCTTTACAGATCTTCCACTCACATCTGATGACTAAGCACTGCAGAGGTGTCTGTATAGTAGCAGTAGGAGTGGAAGGATTTTGAATGCTAAAGCAAACACAGATTGAAATGTCAGACAGGAAACTCTAAGATGTCTTTTGCCTTAAGGTAGGCATCCCTATGGAAAAGTTTGCGCTTATTGCGCTTATGAAGTACGTTGTTGAGTTTGAAACCCACTGCTTCATAATGAGCCCTGTGGAGGTCGTTACAACCACAGGATTATACTGGGTGCAAGTATATCCCATGACTAAGTTTCTGCAAATTATAAATAAAGATTATTGCCTCAGCTTAGTATTCTTGTTGAGAGGTAGATGAGTGAGAGTCATGCATCCTCATGTTCTCACCTCCTCATAAGACAGAGAAAGGATCTGTAAGAAGTTCATAGGAATATTTTATTATGATCTACTCTAACACATTCAAGCTAAAGAGGAAGTTCCTTGGCTACCTTTTCATCCATTTTATGGTAGTACAAGAACTAATTAAATCTTGTCGCAGGATTAGAAATTTGGGGTTGCAAACTATAAAGAGGCCAGACATTCCTTTTCTGCTGTCCTGTTCCAAAGCTCGTTTCTTTCAGCTAATGCCTGCTATTTGCTATGCTGTCAGTCTCAATGTGGCATTTTCTTTGATCTGTTTCATGTCATGACCAAAAATTTTCAGAAAGGAAGATTCACAATCAACCTTCTGTTGCCAAGGTGCAGTACAAGAATAGCATAGAACTTCTTTTCTACAGTGGTTTTAACAATGTATTAACAGCAATTATGATTTATTGTGATAGAATAATGTAGTTCATTTAAACAAGAACTGATCACCTCCTAGTTCTTTGGGACTTTTAGATATTGTTGGTTTGTATGTCAGGCTGCAGGAAACTTTGAAAGTAAATCTTAGAAGGTGTATTCTAGGAGAAATGCTTTGTGCCATAATACGTCAGAGCAGATTTTTTAGATCAGTCAGTGGATCTCGGTGATACATACCCGCAGAGAATCAGACCCAGTTAATAAATCTTTCAGTATATTCAGCCACCTTTTATTTTTACCTGGAGCATTAAAAACTTCCAATGAACTGCAGCTATACAAGCCCTCATTTTGTAAATCTAAAGGAAGATGCACATAGTCACTTAGTGTGCATGCAACAAAATCTTTATATACTTCAGCTATTATAAAAGCGACACAAATTGGTTAAGGCTGAAGTTCATCAGTAAGTCTTGGATCAATTCTTAAATACCCACAAGATTGTATTTTAAGTATGTGTAGTATCACACTACATGTTTTGTGCCCTTTCTGCATTTCCTTCTTTAAAAAAAAAAAAAAGTGATTTGAAATACATACAAGCTAACTTAAAAAAAAAAAAAAAGACAAAGAGTATTACCATTGACAGCTTCAATATATGCTTTCAGTTATGTGCCACTATCTCTGTCCCTTTTCCTCTTTGTCACACATGAAAAAGAGCTTCTCTCCAAGATGACAACTATCTAGTTAAGCCTAGAGACCTCTTTGAGAAGCTGTTCTTACAGGTGGGTATGAGATCTTCTGCATTTGCTTGTGCCTGAATCACCAACAAAAGCACCAGCTGTGCCAAACAGTCCCATCGAACAAGATGACAAGGTAGGCTGTGAGGATGAGGCTTTTTTTCCTAGTTTCCTGGAGGTCACGTGTGTGATAATGCAGATGAGGCAAGCAAAGTGTATGCAAAAAGAATTTGCTGTGTCTGGCTGCAGAGAGCAAGGTGGATAGCTGGGGAAACCAAGATTCTCCGCTGGGCTGCATAGAGAGAACCATGCTTTGGGAGGAGCATGCCAGCCTGCAGCTGTTAGGGACATCCCTGGCCAGTGATCCATGGTACACTGCTCTCATGTCTCTTCTCCCATAACATCTTTAACTCATTTTCACTCCATGCTGCCTTATTCTATTCCTGTGCCCTTCCATTACAGTTGTGTTTTCAATGTCATCGCTTATTTCACTTTTCATACCACTGAGCCTATATCTTTCTTAACATTTCCTCATTTCCCACTAATCTGTATTACAGATGTGTTTGTGTTTTAAGCTCTTCCCCAGACGAGTGTCTGACTTGTCCATTTAGATCATTAACTCTATCCAATGAATGTACTTAATTGTAATAAAATACATTGGAACGGTTGATTTAGGTTAAAAATGTTTAGGTTGGATTCAGGTCAAACACAAAAAAATAAATGGAACTATTTACCTGCTCGCTCCCCCTCACAGAAAAATTTATTAGTAATGTGTACAGTTTTGGATCAACATATTTTCTTTTATTTGCTGCCCGCTTAACTCGGTAACTATAGGGAGGGAAATTTATCTGTTACCATTGCCACAGAGATAACATAGACAAAAGAAAGATCATCAAAACAATGTGACTGATAATGTAGTCTCATATTCACCTTCTCGTGTGGAAATAAAAATGTTTTCCTTTTCATTTTATAATGTGGACCATTTCACTGAGATGTTTTACAATGTGAGTCTGACAGTTACACCATCAGCAAATGTCAGTACGTTTGTAGAAACAGGGAGCTGAGAAAACTAAACAAGAGGTGGCAAAAATTTCTTGAACAGATATTGCACTGCAGAAAACATTCAATTAGATTTACTGTCATAGAACTTCTTAAAAACTGTTCAGAAAGGTATGGCTAAAATCACAGCTCAGATTCTGTGAGAAAACAAAATTCAGTAAAACCGCAGTAGGCATCTGGAAAAACGTTTTAGTTTTCCCCTACAGAAAACAGTATTCACCTCCAAACTTAGGTACTTGAGTCTAAGTGTCTGCATGTAGGTGTTTACAAAAAAGCCTAAGTTCTCAGGAAGTCAAGGAGATCCACTCATCACATTCATAAGAATCATAACTTTTTCAGTTCACCTTCTATCATATATCTCTATTTGGGTGGATGACGATCCCTCTACACATTGTTTGCTATATTGCTAAAAATGTGATTCAGTTGCTAGGACACAAATTTTTAGTGGTACTGGAGATGCAGTAGGACAATCGACCTGACCTCTAGTTGCTAGTCTGGTATCTTGGGGCAAAGCAAGAAGAGTTCCCATCTAATATTTGCAAGCCCTGAGCGAATGCTTTGAATTGCTCAGAGCGTTTCAAATGGTTCTGTACATTTCAGTTTTAGCAATTGAATTGAGGTCCAAGTTTATGTATAAACAAAACAACATCGACAGATACATTTAGATTCTGCTTTTTTATATTGGTTAAGCAATATTTTACATTTGATACGGATACTAACTACAACAGTCAAAATCTATTTAAAATGTCCAGAGAAGTTAACCTACAAGTACAGTCAGAGTAAATAGCTTTTATGGGACTGAGTAGTAGCCATTTGCACATTTCTGTGTTTCTAAGATCACATATTTACTTTCATATATTTTTTACTATTTTTCTACAGATCCCACATTTCATATTATACTTTATTATGTATTTCTTCGCTTGCTTATTTTGTTATTTGATGTACTTTTACTTTATATGATTCACCATAGTAACAGAAGTAGTAATAAAAATGAGTAAACAAGATTGTTAATAGAATTTAGAGGACACCAAGAAGAGTATTGTTTTTATCTTTGAACCTATTGCCTTAATACTTTCGTTGAAGTCTTTGGCCGGTGTTGAAACAGCCTATACTTTGTGTAGTGTTTCACTGAACAAAGAAATACATATTTAAGGTGTGTTCTGTCTACTAAAGATTATCAGAGTTATTCTCAGAAATATCAGACATCTATCAAAAATCCTTGGTTTGGCAGACTCATTTTAGTTAGAAATAGTTCTGAATCTGAACCTAAATGTTTCTTGCTTTTCCTGTTCATGCAAGTGACATTACTGTCAATGTCATGAAAAACTTTCAAATAGATATTTCTGCTCTTCATTGACTGTCCTGAAACAGCCATAACAGAAGAGGGAAGTTTATTTTATTAATGTTGACAATTCAGACAGCTTCTTTTTGCTGTTTCTTTTTTATTCCTTTCAAGAATGAGAATTTTAAAGTCAAATTATTACCTCTTTCTTCCCAGCAAGATTTTGCTTTTTACTTGTCCTATTGTAATCAGGGTACTTCCCACAGTGATGAAAGTTGTCATTATTGTAAAATATCTATATGCTTCAAACAACATCAGGATGGCTTAATTAGACTGCTTTTGTTGAAGTAAAAGAAACCTAAGTTTCTGGAGCAACGAGCTGTCTTGGTGATAGGCTCTTCAGCATAATCTTCATCATGTGTGTAAGAGCAAAGAACACAAATATACCTAACTTTCTCAGACTTAGTCATTTGGTGGTCCTCATTGTTTATGGAAATACTTTGATTTGCATTCATTTCTTTTTCAGCTGCACTTAAAATTGCTCTACACACATTTCCTCTCATCAATAAAGCATACTGAATTTATAGTATAGTAGTGTAGTGGAAGATTCCCAACAAAAGGCATTGGGCGAAGTGCATGTGTAGACCAGTACCTCAGCAATTAAGATAGTCTAATCTGGTACTTTACAAGCTATTGGGTCTTCTATGTTCTTACTTATTTTCTTTGGAAGATCCTGTACATTACATAAGATTTTTAAAAAAATACATTAAAAATACCTCACTGAAAGGAAAACTGTTTCCTGTGCAACTCGAAGAGTTCATTTTTCATAAGTATTATCAGTGGGTAGCTAGAGAGAGACTTTTCTATGTCAAACTCAGACACCTAAATTGTGCCTAGTTGTGTGCATACACCCTGAGGAGAAAGAAAGGTCTAAAGAAAGCATCTAGCATATGGGAAATGAAGAAAGAATATGCCTTTAAATGCTACCTAGGGATACGCTGTCCACTTAAGTGCACTAATGCCTAAATTAGTAATTAATAGACTTTGTTCCAAGTGAGTGAGGGCAGAATATGACTGGGAACAAATGAATAGCACCTTTTTTTCAGTAGGACAAAGTGTAGCTGTGGCTGACTTATGCAAAGGAAAAACTAGAAAAATATGAGACAACACAGGAAAAAGAGAAGACAAGAAGATCTTCTCTACTCAGAGGTCCCCTCAGTTGGTCAGGAAAACACTCTAATAAAGAAAATGTGATATTCAAGGCAAACAGAACACCACAGGGTCAAATGAAGGCAGGAACAGAAATCCTGATCTGTTGAAAGTTCTTGAGTCAGAGGTGAAATTTAACAAAGCTGAGGATATAGTAAAAGCTTTGGGTGGATCTGATCAGCTTTTAGCTTCTTGGTGAAGGAAACAGACATTTGAATCTACAAGAGAGGTACAGTGGAAAGAGCCCTGAACTTAAAAGATTGCTTTATGAAGCAAAAGGGCTTACCAGTGGGTTACTGATCTTGATATGAGGCCTGCTACCAGGTGCAGTGGTCCTTCCTCTTCTGCACTGTGATTGCAGCTGGCTTTCCCTCTGAGTGCTTATGCAGTCAAGACTGAAAGGCACCATAACTGCCTGTGGCAACACACAGCCACAGAACAGAGGACAACTCGATGCTACAGTGCATCAGGACAACCACTCCTCAATAACAGAAAGTTGACTTATGTCCTGACATGTTTTCCTCTTTTTGACCACTATTCTCTAGAAACCGGTCATAAAGTTTTCTCTTTACCAGATGTATATAGCATTCAAATAAAATTTAAAAAGAAAGAGAATGGTATTCACAGTGCACATGAGCCATAAGAAAAAAAGCCAATCATATTCACCTGTTGGTTTGGTTTGTTATATGAACAATCTTGCAAAATTTAGGAACCAGTAAAAATCTGAATGAAATCAGGATCATAGCTTCCTCGATGATTATAGCAACTAAGATTGAATATAACAAACAATCACTGTTATTTTTGAGTTACAATACATATAAATTATGATGTAGTATATGTTTTATTTAAAACTGAATTACTGTTGTATTTCAGATTCTCCTTCCATGATATGAAAAAATCTTAAATAAAATGGGTTTGTATCTTTTAAATAGCTAGTATAATTAATTTTAATTAAACTTAATTAATTATTTTTTTTAACTGTTTTGATTGCAGCTTACGTTTTAAAATAATCTAAGTTACATGTAAGTAAAGAGGAACTTGCAATGGACTGTTTCTGCAAACTGTTGATTTGTAGCATTGATAAGTATCAGCTTTAATCATTTCTGATTATTATTTTAAAAAATCAGAGACCTAATTTAGGTTTATGGTCTTGTTTTGCAATATTAAATCATCAAATAAGAGACAATTCTAGGTCCCCATGATCTGTCTATTGCAGCCAATTCTACAGTGCTTTACCCTCAGTTAATTCACTAAATCTGTGTATGTGACGTATTTCAAATCACAATCCAGATTAAAGAAGAAAAAACCCAATGTTTGCCATAAATATATGGAGGGAATTAAAATTTAGGGGACACCGAATAGGCTAATGTTACACTGAAAATATTGTAAATATTATAGTGGGCATGAATGGAGCATGTCGTGTAGATAGATTTATCATTGGAGTAATTGCATTTTTAACAATCTCATCAAAATATAAACAAACAGCTACAAGTAAGTCAGCCCTATAAAACAAAGGACTATTTTTTTCCCCCCTTCCCAGGGTCTGTCAGGGCTTTGCCCCAGACCTGGACAACTTAGTAATTTTTACTCTCCTCCTCTCCTCTCCATGAATGTCAACAAAACCCTCATAATCCTGACTGGATCTGATACATTGGAAGTTCCTTGAGGGAAAGTCAGATGGAGAGGTCCCTCAGGATAACTTTATGAAGTGTCTTCTTAAGGCTCTACAGACAACCTATTTTATTATATTCTTATAGACTGCTTTTAGCTAGGTTAGACTCTAGAAATATTGAGCAAGGCGAATATGGAAGAAATGGAAGAAAACAAAATAAACTTTTGTTTTGCAAAAATATATAGGTAGGACAACTGGAGACAAAATGTTGGTTTTTTTCTGGATGGTTAATTCTTACAATAATATATGAGTGATGATAAAAGCAATAAGATAAACTGTGCATGTACCCACTAATGCTGACTGAAAAATTTAACTGAGTGCTACCAGCAGAGAACTGTGTACTTGACTGCTTTTGATAGCTACTACTAGACAGTTTGAAGGCATTTCCCAGTGTTGATTCCTTCTAAGTACTGCATTTATGCACAAGATATACAATAGAGCTCTTTTGAAGAATCTTTAATTATATACATTTCACCTAAATATGAACAAAGGAACCATTAAGAATAAAATCATCAGTCTTCCAAGATACAGAATATGCTTCTTTTGAGCTGACACATATTCAGATATTTTGGCCACCATATCTAACAGTAGATGTGCAAGAAATAGCCAAGTAACCTGCTATTATTTTCCTGTCTATATTCATACCACATTGGAACTTCTCTGAAAACAAAACAGTTATTTTTCTCATGATTTCTAAGGCTGTGGAGGTTTTACAAAGTGCAAGGGTTCATCTTAATAATTATATGATTAATTGGTTAGAGAAACTTGCTGCACAAATGGAAAATCTTGAAAATGTGATTGGCATATATTGTTTTTATCAAACTATGTCAGAAATATTGAAAACATATTGTGACAACCTTTAAGCGCTTCCCCCCCCCATCATTAGCAGAACAAAAGACCTTATTATGCCTTAAATGACTGGTTTTTGTTGCTCTGGAAGGACAAGGCAGGTGGTTGTGCAGACAGCCATCTCCCTTGTCTTTCCCAAGGTATTGTGTTTGGCCGCAGAAGACGTAGATGGTTATGGTGTCAAGCACCTTGTTAATCGCTGTGAAGGCCTCATGGCCTAGTTGGAATGAGATGATCTCATCTGTGGGACAGCCAGCTACCTGAAGAAAGCCATGAACCAACAGCTACCCCTGATGGGCAAGACAACTCACTTCTGGTCAGCACTGTGAACTTTCCCGTAGTTTGCAGACCTCAGACCTGTTTCCAGAAGAGTCTCCCTAATTAGCATGAAGAGCGAGCGGAGGGAAGAGATGAACTGCCCACGTGTAAATGAACTGGGTTATAAAATGACCCCCTGCGTGGCATCAGGTGTGGCGTGTATATGCTGTGCAGCGTAACTGAAGTCTTCAACACGTCCACCCTCCCTTCACTGGACATCGCTGGATCGATAACCTGTGGAGTGGTGATATCTTACTCTCTTTCTCTCTCTCTTATACCTTAGTTTTCCTTCCCTCTCTACCACTCTCTTTCTCTCTTTTCCTTTTGAACATGTAAAAGTAACATAATCTTAAGCTCTGCTGTTGGATTCTTGTTAAATTTTGTATTATAGCTACTAATGCTTGTCAATACATTGCTTGTAGAAGGACTTTTGCTGTTAATGTGTTGATAAGTTCTGTGATATCATAAAATACTTTTGCCAAGCCACTATTCACTGTAACTAGTATTCCAACACGTACTTTTAGTAAAACTCATAACTGAATTGGACCCCTGGAGTGATTGTCTGTCATTCGCTTCACATAACCACGCAGAATTAACCCAGAGTTAACTCACACCTGGTCTCATCTGTTGAGTCAGGGCGCATGTCGCGTTCAGAGTTAACTCATCCCTCGTCCCATCTGTTGGGATGGGACACGTATTAAATTCTCTTCCTGTGTCAACAAACAAATAACATAACAGAGACAGAAAACAAGTAAATTCAGAAGTCCGGTCCACAGACAATCTGGCAATGCAGTTATTTAGGTCCAGCTAAAGGTTCCATAATACACCCAATCTCTTACGGCACTGCTGCTTGGAAACTTTTTTTTTTTTTTTAACATCTCTATCAGGGACAGAGGGAGTGCTTTTAATACCATATTTTACTATTGGATTGAAGCAGCGGTTTCAGAATCCAGTCTCAGAAGTAAACTTATCCTCAGTCTCTCACTACCTTGTCTAGTAAACTTTGAAATTTACACGCCAGTTTCTACAGTTTATTTGGGCATAGCAGCTGTTCCATGGCATATTTCTGATAGTTAGATCCTGACTCTGAACAGGTGTCGTTCCATTAGGAACATAACGATAGGGGTCATTCAAATTGTGAACATATAATTTAGAAAAGTACTATCATTGAGTCATTGTGTGTTGTGTGTTGCACAAAACAAAAGAATAACATGAATGTCACCTTCTAGGATGTATGGTCTATATACACAGGGAATACAGTCCATCTGAGGTGCTATTAAATGAGTTCTCTTTTTGTATGTGTTTCTTCTTTGCCTCTCTGTATATATGCATTCATATACACATACTTTAACACATATAATTAAGGAAAAAAATAGAAAAGCCTATATTTACTTGTGTAGTTAATGACTCTTTTTCTGAGCAAGGGGTATATAAACAATCTGTCCTGCTGTCTGAAATTAATAAATTTTCACTCTCTCCTTTGTGTATTTCTTTAAATAAATTATCAGTTATTATCTTGGAGTTCTCCCTTATTTTTCCCAGTCATAGAGTTTTAATGTGGAGATAAAATAATGGAAAAGGAGTAAAGTAAAATAGGTAAATGATTCTTCAGCCTTTTCAAGTGTGAATTTAGTCAGAGAAACTATTTCTTTGTGTGTACGTGTGTGTTACTGTTCCAAAATCTTCCTGGATTTTTTTTCAAAGCTAATATTTTAACACTGTTGCCAGGAAGAAAAAAAAATGCAAGCACAAGCTGCTGTTATGAAAACATCGCTCTTCTAATTCCAGGCTTGTGTTTAGTGTCCCCTTGGGTGCCATTCTCCCAGCACCATTGGTTTCTCTTCTGTTCTTGCAGCTTCTGTTGATTGTATGTGCATGGCCTCTACCATCTGCCTGCAGTAGGTCAAGGAAATAAGCAGCACTGGTAAATACTTTTCTTGACATAAATAGCACTAAACTTTGAGTTAGACAAACAAACAAAAAAATCCATCTAAGTTAAATTTACTGCTATAATCATTCTAGAAGTACTTGTTATTCATATTTATATAATGTATGGGAAAAATCCTAGGAAAAGAAAATTAAATATGTTTGGAAAATTAAATGTTTGGATTATATGCCACTACTACAGATAATTTTGTTAACATTTTTTTGCATCCAAGTCAAAAAGTTAATTATCAAATCTCAAAACAAGGCTGGGAAAGAAAGAAGAGGAAGAGAAATCCCAATCTAGTCCGTACTGCTGGCCAAGATTTTTTGGTTAATGCACGCACAGTGACTTCCAATGCGCTTTTTAAACATGCACACACATGCACAGACACAGACACGCACATTAGTTGAGGCAGATGTACATTAAATACCTACAGTTACTTCAATTACCTTTCTCCCTGTGTAGGCACAAATTTAAATTAAATATTGATGTCCAGTGCAATACCTATATCCTTTCCTAATATTTGTGATAACTTCCCCAAAGCAGCAATATTAAAACAGATTTATGCAGCAGCAGCAGGAACTGCACCTCCAGCTCTTCATTGGTCCCCACCTTGTTCACCCTGTTATCACCAAAACTGGCTCTAGCTCCTAAGTTTGCACTTGTTTGATGACTACAACTGACAGCTATTTAGTTATTTATAGCCCTGAGGCCTCTGATATTATGTGCCTGGACTTTCAAGGCCCGTGATATCATCCGAAGTTTGTACTTCTCTGTGTGCTATTTCAAACCTTAGAGTCATTCTATACAGAAAAAAAACTAGTTGTTATCATTCTCTATTATTCACTGTATGTTTATATTCCAAAATTATTGTAATCATAGGCATTACATCACACAACTGCCTTGCACTGAAGCTTGAAGGAGTTTATCCTGCTACAGATAAAAAAAAATTTACTCTTAAATTACTAATATAATTTCTTCCCCTTCCTCTCCCCTCTCTTCTCCGTTCCTGCCCTGTCTTCCCCTCAAACTCCTTATTTTTCATTTTTATCCCCTTCTGTTTCTTTGGAGTTTCTTTCAGTGTAAACTGACTGTTTACCTTAATCTTCTCCGTGCTTTTTTTTTATGGACCTATGGGTCTTTGGAAAATAAAAGGAAAAAGTTCCATTACTGTACTGAAACAGTACTGAACTATTTTTATAGATAAGCTTATACAGAAGATTTGTGTTCAAGGCCTGAAAAATTAGAAAGTTATCAAATATTTGAAAAATACTGTGGTAAATAAGAAGAAAACAAATTGTTAAGATACTCTAAAGTTGTGTTGAATTGTCTTAATTTTCAGGAGCTTTCTGTATTAATATGTAATACCACAATAACTGCTTCTCATTCACCAAATGAATTGCTGTGTAGGTAGGATTCCATGTTGCAGTAATTTCACAGTGATAACAGTAACAACTTTGGGTTGAGGAAACAGAAAGAGCTGATAGTTGCTTAGTGGAAGTCTACTTCCACTAAGGGGGGAAACCTTATTTTCTAAATCTTACTGTATTATACAATTCTATTCTATTTGCAAACAGTCACATCAATGCTGTATTTTTCAGTTGCAAATAGTTTAATATGTAAACAGTATAGAGGTTATCATGTTAAAGTTATGTTTATGATTCATCTCAGCTATGTTATCCTAGAAATTGTGTAAATGAAAATGTAAAATTACATCTAGTTTGTTAATGTGTGATAAATCCAAGATATGGTAAATCTGCTGGTTTTTTATTTAAAACCATGAAATGAAAAAATTACATCTATTCTTTTTGTGTCCATGCTATTGCTTGCCATAGGGCCAGTCTACGAAGTTTCAGAGTGAAAATGAAGGTGATCTTGAAGATCATGTGAGTTTTTGGATGATAAAGGCGTGGAGAAGAAATAAGCCTGGAATTTATAATGGAAAGTTTGGACACAGCTGCTGAACAAGCAATATCGAGAAGCCGGCTTCTAGGCTAGATGGAAAGATGATCCTGGAAAGATGTTAACATATGACCATGAGGATAAGGCAGATGAAGGGACAGGCTTGTGCAGACATAACAGGAGCTGGGCTGCTCCACAAGCGAAGATGACTCAGTAGCTGAGGTTGACAACAGCAAGGGAAAGGGCAGTGACTGGTGTAGTAACGGACACAGTCTGAGGATAACTGAACAAAGCTGGTTCTCCTCAATGGTCTGCTGATCTTCAGACAAGGTTAGGAAACCAGGCAGGAGCAGGGTTCATCCAGGAATTCCAGTCAACAAGTGCCAGGAGAGAGGAACAGAGACAGAACTGGCCATTGGACTATTTACCACGTATCTCAGGCAAGGCTTAGGAGCCTGAGCCTCCTCCCTATTGCAGCAGAGGGGCTATGAGCAGAGCTCCCACATAGTACTGATGAGGGAAGAGAAGGCCTGTTGGTGATGTACACAGGACTCTGACAGATTTAATGGAAATGTTTTAAATGTGGGAATTACATTTTCAGTCAAATATTTCCTCCTGTTACAAACAGACTTGGTGATGGTGTCCAGTTTGGTAGAATAATTAACAGCTTTCCATAAAGGTGTTCATTCTTTTACCTCCGATTACTGCATGATAAAGATGTTTATTAATTCCCAACATGCATTCGTTCAGAGCTATGCAAATATATTCACAAAAACAATATATAAAAAAGGATATGAAAGCAAATATAACCGACATTCTATTCAAAATTGCTTCAGTGGTTCCTTCTATTTGCAGATTTAATTCACTGTTCTTGCAGAATTCAAAAAACAAGCAAATACTAAATGGTATGAAAATGAACATGTTGAATACCAAATTTTTTATATTGTTGAAGCTGTTTCTCTGCTTCAGAAAACTTTCTGAGTTCATTTCAGCTTGATGACATATAAGTCTTATTTTGGAAAGGCAAATGTATCTAAGTTATGCTCTGCATCATACACCAGTTCCCTCTAAAACTAGGAATTAACATACGTGCCTTCACTAGGATCTGTCTCAACACTTCTTCTAAGAGTTCAAAAATGCTCAAAACCAATATGATTTTAATTTTAATATATATCTTTTCCATTTGTAAAATAAGATCTCCTTATGTTTTGTATATTAAACAGCAAGATTAAATATCAAATCTAATCTTGTATGTAATTTGATGGAAATTCAAAACAATCCAAGAACAGTGAATAACATGAAAAAATATGTTTTGCATGAAAGATTTTAAAAAAATATATATTTCTAGTGGAAGCTTCCGAACTAACACATGTTAAAAGGTTGTAGATGCAAAAACATAAAACATATAAAGTCATATAATTATTAGATTTGATGCACAGTAAGTTCTTTAAGAGCAGCCATTGTTATAACTTTGTTTTTGTCCAAAGAGGATGACTTCTTAGAATTTTTGAACATTTGACAGATTTACAACACTTAGAACTGACAGGTTTATTCTAAATACTGTTCTGCATTTATTAAAAAGAGTTCCTAAACTACCAAAGTCTGCCTTTTTCAAGCTTCCTGATCAAAAGGACGAATGTTATGGTATCACAATAGCAAGACCTATTTCACATACAAAATTATTGTCAGATAAGTATACAGTAACTACCTATTAGCACTGTACTTGTTGCGGCTTGATACCCTGAATCCAGTAAATGGATCATTGTCACAGAACTGGCTCATGGACCAATGGCAGACACTGCGGAACTGCTAGTATGCTCAAGCAAGTCTTGGGAGATGAAGACACACTACAGGAGAGATCTCAGACATAAAGACATGATCTGTGCCCTGCTATTTGCATTTACAGCTCTGGCCCTATTTAATTTAGTAACTCCTTATGTGATCAAGGCCAGAAGTTTACTTCTTTTCCTGCAGATAATTCAGCTGCTAACTTCATGGCTCGGTCCTGTAATTTTTACAGAGGATAGTATTTGCCAGATCAAGAGCCTAAATGAGAGAGATGAGTCTGAACATAGACTTCAGGTAACTGCATTATATGATGAAAATATGTATCCTGGTATATAAAATGGAAAGGAAAGTTTATGTTCTTGTAAATGTTGGCTAATTTAAAGGAAAATGCATACTTCAAAGGCAGGATTGCTCTGAAGGATCATGTGATTTATTACTGTATTGCTGCTGATAAATTCCCACAAGGACTTCTTCAAAGGAGAGAAGAGAATCATTGATCATCGGGGCTCATAGTGACATCTATATGAAACTCCTATAAAGAAATTCAAAAAATTATTAAGAAAAAAGCTCCACCACCTTATTTCAGGCTTCCTAAAAAACTCTGGAGTCAGCATATCATTAGGAGAAACTGTGTAAGCTTGCAAATGTCTCCAGTAGGTGTGGGGTAATGTATCAATTCAGACCAAAAAACAAGGAAACAAAAGAAATTACATACTGATATTTGTAAGTATCAGAGTTAAAGAAAGGGCTAAAGTGCAATTTAACAACACTAATTGAATTAATTTTCATCTTTGAAGAGTATTAGCCGTAATAGTTAATATTTTGAAGGTAAAGTAAGCAAGATTTATTAAACCCATTATCACAGAACTTTGAGATTTTATAATTTTGTCATTTATTGAATTTATTGAATTTCACTATGAAATATCTCTTTAATGACAACTGTCAGAGGCAGAATACTAAATCACTTTTTTTTTTTTTTTTTTTNTTTTTTTTTCCCTATCTGCCCCCTTGTGTTTCTGTTCCAATCTCTAAAATCCACTGCTGTAACTTCAAGGTCAGATCTCGCTTGGGTTTATGATCCTATTCACTATAGCTGAATAAAGACAGATCAATGTATTGCTGTTCCTTTCTGTTCAGTAGAACCAAGCTGTCAAGCATACCACAAGAACTCCAGGGCATTTCTCTTGAAAATTCAGCTCCAGTAGCTGATTCTACAACCCATTATATAGTCATGACATGTCTGATCATAACCAAATCCAGATCACTTCATCAGATATTGTTTACCTTATCAATACTTTCCTGTTTCTGCAGATGATTTTCCCATTTGGTCATTTTTTTACTGATCAGTTGGTGTTTCCACAGACTTCACATTACAAGAACTGAAGGAACTGCTATGGCCATGTTGCACAGAGGTCAATGAGATACAGGAGGCAAAATTTCTCTGAATTATCTGATTTTAGTCTTTCAGAACACATGCAGACACTATATTATTTTTTCCTAAACTCATATACTCTTTTGTTGATTGGGTTTTGGTTGTGGGGTTTTTTTGTTTTGTTTTGTTTTGTTTATTATTATTACTGTTATAATTATAATTAAATTATGTAGTCTGTAAGATAGTCTCCTCAGAAGGAAAATAATGCTAAAGCTGCATGGATTTCAACTTTAGATTAAAAAAAAAATCACGATCTGAACCTGAAAACATGAAGACTAACTTGTGTGTAACAGAGAAATTATGAACCACTTTCCAAATGAAACTGAATTTCTCAATATTTCAAATTAAGAAAATAATTCCATTTTGAAATTATTCTATGATTTTTTCTCTTCTCAATTTAAGCTACAGATGTGAGGTTCAGTCTCACAGTTGTGAGCTTTCATCATCAGTTATTACAGTCAATTTATCTTACTTTTTGGTCTAAAGACTAATTAGTTTTTGAACTGGCAAAATTCCAGCAGAAATCATCCCTACTTTTAGAAGAGTCAATAGACATATTACTGCAGCATCCATTTGACATCAGAGTCTGAAGTTTGGATTTCTAGTTTAATTCTAGTTTGAAGCAGAGAGTAAAACAATAAAATCTGCTGTTTACTGACTTTTGTTGAATGTGAGGTTGCACCTCACTGAGCAGTATATAAATTCATGTAGCACTATTGTTTTCTTTACACATGTAGCACCTGTATTTCAAACCTAAGTGTATAGGTTATTCAATGGTATTATCTTATATTTTCTTCTTTGATTTGACAACACACAAATAGATCTAGAAAAACAGATTGAATCTGTCTCCTACTTAATTCAGTGGATGTGTTATGCATTTTTCTGTGACAGTCGTAAAATCAATTGCATAATCTGTCATAATTTGAACCATATAGCTAAACACTGAAAAATGTCTCTGTATTTAAATTCTCAATCAGTCCTTATCAATCACCAGCTATTTTGCCCAACATCAGACATTCCTCATTTAGTGTCTACGAGATACTTACTGCGATGGGAACACCTTTTAAGTCTTCAGATAGTGTTCAATATTTGATGTCCTAAGACCATCTAATTTCAAAATACTGTAAAAGATATAAGACAATGAATTAGAAGGATTCAGGATACTGTGAGTGTGGGAAGATGTCCTTCTCTTTTTTACTAACACTATCTCTTGCTTTCTGTTTTTCTGTAGAGATAATTTGATCTTTTATCAAGAATAGGAGCTTGGAACTTCCCTTGAGGGTTGTTACTCTCTGGCTGGAGACTACTGCACAGAAACAGGAAAAATTTCCCAAAGGGAATCCTTTTGGTACGAGAAACACTATCCTAGTACAGATTAATTCCTCTCCTAATATCTATTGATTGCACACTGATTTCCCAGTGCTCTGTTTTGTTCCAACATTTTTCTAGGGAAAAGAAGAAATATTGCAGCTGGTTTTAGGTAGAAGACAGGGAACACTGGTGCAAAACTAATTGTGGTTTTTGCATTGTTGAAATTTGCCATTGGATATTGGAAAATATTCTTAAATAAATGTGGTTATTTTATACATCATTTGAATGTGCTTTTCTTGCCTTATGGGTGTTTGTTACTGACTTATTACTTGCTGTTTATTTTATATTTATTTTAGACTATGGAAATTATGTTAGACAAAAAAAAACCAAACCAAAACCAACAAATTCAAGCAATTTTCTTATTTAAGTTCAAAATGGGTCATAAAGCAGTGGAGATAACTCACAACATCAACAACACATTTGGCCCAGGAACTGCTCACAAACGTACAGTGCAGTGGTGGTTCAAGAAGTTTTGCAAAGGAGACGAGAGCCTTGAAGATGAGGAGTGTGCTGGCCATTGGAAGCCATTCCAGTGTCTGGCCATGGGAAGGTGACAATGACCAACTGAGAACAATCATTGAAACTGGTCCTCTTACAACTACATGAGAAGTTGCTGAAGAACTCAACGTTGACCATTCTATAGTTGTTTGGTATTTGAAGTAAATAGTAAAGGTGAAAAAGCTCGATAAGTGGGTGCCTCATGAGCTGACAGAAAATCAAAGAAATCATAGTTTGAAGTGTCATCTTCTCTTATTCTACGCAGCAAAAAGGAAACATTTCTCCATCAGATTTTGATATGTGTGGGTTTTATAAAACAACTGCTGACTGCACATTGTGCAGCCAATGCTTCAAATATTGAACAGATTGGACTATGAAATTTTGCCTCGTGAACCGTATTCACCTGACCTCTCACCAACCAACTACTACTACTTCAAGCATCTCAACAACTTTTTGCAGGGAAAACACTTCCACTACCAGCAGGATGCAGAAAATGCTTTCCAGGAGTTAGCTGAATCCCAAAGCATGGATTTTTATGCTACAAGAATAAACAAGCTTATTTCTCGTTGGCAAAAATGTGTTGATTGTGATGGTTCCTATTTCACTTAAGAAAGATGTGTTTGAGCCTAGTTATTATGATTTAAAATCATTACTTTTGCACCAACCTAATATTCAGGCTTTCCAGTCCTTCTCCCTGTTGCAGTGGAAAAAAACTAGCAGCAGTATCCTGCTTAAAGAAACGTAAGAGATGCTAATTATAATATAGCAGGCTAGAGCTGTGCAAAGTCCAATATGACAAGGTCAAGCAAAATGAGGCAAAAGCACAAAGGCAGCAGCAGGTGTATCTCAGCTACTTTAGCAGTATGTATGTGCACCAAAGGATTTTGCTCCTTGGAAATCACATGATACAGAGCTGCACAACTACCAGTATATTGCCTCATTTCAATGTGCATCCCTTTTTTACACTAGATCGTAGGACTGTAGAATTACAGAACGATTTGGGTTGGACAGGACCTTAAAGATCATCTAGTTCCCAATCCCCTGCCATGGGCAGGGACACCTTCCACTAGACTGAGGTGCTCAAAACCCCATCCAATGTGACCTTGAATCCTACCAGGGATGGGGCATCCACAACTACTGTGCACAATCTGTTCCTGTGTCTCACCACCTGCACAGTGAAGAATTTCTTCCTTATATCTAATCTACATTTACCCTCTTTCAGTTGAAAACCATTACCCCTTATCCTATCACTACATGTCCTTGTAAAAAGTCATTTTCCAGCTCTCTTGTAGGCTCCCTTCAGGTACTGAAAGGCTGCTAGAAGGTCTCTCCAGAGCCTTCTCCTCTACATCCTGACTAACTGCAACTCAGCCTGTCTTCATAGGAAAGATGCTCCACCATTCTGGTCACAGACATTGACATTCTTATTATATATTTTTTATGGTATACTGAAAAGATTTCAGTTCATACTTACTGTATGTTTCCTGAGCTTCAGCTAGTATATAGCCTATTGCATCAGCCTTTTATCTTTCAAGATGATTCATCACATTAGACATTCGCATTTGATGTGAACTCCTCACAAGGGATCTCTAAAAAATCATATCAAACAATGTTTACTGCACCTCTCCATCATTCTGACAGCTTGATTTACACTGAAATACAACAAATTAGTAAGACATGACCTTTACTTGGGGAAAAACAAAAGCAAAAAACAACCAAATTTTTGTGTTAATCAAGGTGTATTTTTCCAAATTCGCACAACCTTTCTTCTACTGATTTCATAACAAATAGTTATCTAGATTCAACAGTTTCCTTTCCTAATTGTTCGGTCTGATCAGTTTGAAAGACATATATGAAGTAGCAAAAAGTGTCTGTTATGCATCTGCTTCTTCTCATAGCTTGTCACTTACCTTACACTGTGTATGTACATAAATATGTAAATATTTATTTACCTAGATATGTAAAATAACATATAGAATGCCATTACCATGTGTGCAAGAACTTTGTGGGGTTTGTTTGTTTAGGGTTTTGTTTGTTTGTTTGGGGGTTTGGTTTGGTCTGGTTTTTTTAACTGTTTCATTTTATTAAGTAGCATATCATACACTTTGTCATAAATGCATTCTTTCATGACTTTCTTCCTCTTTGAAATTAAGCCATGACTACAGTAATAAAAGTGTGAATAATTATTGTGGAACACAGACTGGTAAGCACAGTGTGTGTTCCCTCTATGAACAGTATTGAGAGTACCTAGCTATTATGTTCTGCTTTTCCTCCATGCATATCTAAGAACTTTTCAATGGCAGGTAATACTGTTGCCTTTCTTACTTTTTCAAGAATCACAGAAGGTTAACTTGCTTTTTCTAAGATGCACTATCAGAGCAGTGAAACTGAAGGTGTTAGAAGGTACTATAACTTGGATTTTCTTTCTTTCTGTGTCAACATGAAATCCTATTTCTCTCTTGCAGAAAAGACAGTGGCAGCTTCATTTTTCCTTACAGACATATAGATCTTAGGAGGTGATCAGCAGCAGAAGGCCAAGTGGGTTATTCTGGGATGTGCGAAAAGACATTAAAGACCTACAATTACACAACTGAATTGAGCTACGAATAGCTGAGCTCCAAGCCAGAAGCTCAAACATTAAGTTTCTTGAACTGTGTCACTTTGTGGCAGTTACAAGTCTCTCCTCTGTGCTGAAGTATTCACAGTGCTGAAGTTGTAGAAACATATTTTGGGTGCAGTTTTTTATTTGCCTCTTTTTTTCCAAAACTCATGGAAAGAAGTTGTTGCTTTATTTCTGAATTAGAAGGTTAGTCAAACTTAGAAGTATGACATTTTCAACCAGTTTAATTCACTTAATAACTCATTGCTTTAGCATACTCTAATTTGAAGCCCAGCCTATGTATTGCATAACTTCCATTTCTAGATTTCACACTGATGATATTTTCATCACTGACTGATACTGTCTTACGTATAGTGGTTGTTCATTTACTGGAAAGTAGTAAAGAATAGCCTGTTCCTGTAGTTGCTTAAAGAAAATGAAAGAAAATAGTGTTTTACTAATGCTTGGAATATACACCCACATCTAGTGATAGCACAGCTGTTATACATGCAGTTTTCTCAGGAACTGAAAATCCCATGATGAGTGTTTTGACCAAACTACAGACATATTTCCTTACATATTTTCTTGTTCCTCACTTCTTTCTTTTATTATTTTCATGACAGTAAAATAAAAAAAATAAATTAATTCCTAGATGGTTTAACTTCTTTGGACTAGTCCTTTTGTAAGCCATTTTCCTTTACATATTATCGGTGCAGTCAGATTCCTGTTGTAGCAAATTGTGCCTTAAGTGATTCTTTTCTTTTTTTTTTTTTTTACATTTGTAATAGGAAAGATAATCAGTACACAGCTTCGCTTTTAGTTCTTCGCTTGAGCATTGATGACTCTACACTTTGAATCTGCTACCACTTTGCTCCTTGATGTCCTGATAACATTTTCTCTGCCTGGAGGTTTTACTGCAGTGTTTTAAGTCTTGTGCAATATCTCCTTTTAATTTTTCTTTTCATATCACATGTACAAATGTGCAATAGCTTTATAAAGTTGCGAATATTTCGGTTTGGATGTTGTTGTAGTTACATCCAGCATAACATCAGATATTCAAATTATTGCCCCAGAGGTGCATGATCTAAGCTCATCCTGCATGATCTCGTGGAAGGCAGTTGATGAGCATGCACTTCCTTTCTAACATTTTCCACACATGATAAAGGAAAACGTGAAAAATAAGAGACCCACTGAGCATGTCTCTCCAATCTACTTGACCTGATTTTATCAAGATCTCTTATTTAGCTACTGCAGCTCAGATCTGTCAGAACTTCTATTTCAAATCTCAGTTCATTTTCAGACATAAAAAGAAATGCATTCAAATAGATTCAGTCATGGGAAATATAAAATGTATAGAACTGAGGGAAAGACAATAGCTGATGGGCTATTTCTGAGTCCAGATTTCTTGGATTTGAAGAAAAGACAGCAGCAAAAAAGAAATCATGGCTGAACTGTTTTCTTAGTGCAACTACTGGTATTTTTGTATGGTCAATGCAGATGAAACTCATTCCAGTAATCATTCGCTTTCTATATAGTGTCACAGAAGTCAATACACCTACTGATGCATAGGGGGAAGGCTGCATTCCTTTTTAATTACATGCTGAAAATTGACAATATAACTTCTTCTTTGAATATGGTTTAGTGAACTCTTTGAATATGATGGTACAGAAAAAATACAGTGAAAAGTCATTGGAGACAGTTGTTGCACAACATGTATAACAGTAAGATACGTTTTTCCAAGGAATTTGTTGAAATGTGCAATAACAGCTTTTACTGCTCATACAGTGCCTTGTGCAGTTGTACATATTGTGGAGGCCAATATCAGAACATGTTCTGCTGAGTATTCAAAAATAAATTTGCATGGGCAGGAATTCTACAAGCAGTTTTTTCACCTGAAGTCCAATTAGGTGAGATTTACAGGGTGAAGTTCCAGAAACAGAAGACAGAAAACCTCACCTAATTTCCTGTGCACTTAGGATGGTACTCAGATTATCAAAGTAGACATCCACCATATAAACAATGTGGGCATCTACATAGATCTATTAATTCAGAAGTCTCTATATGTGTGTTGGAGATCATTAGGTTGTGTGGAAGAACCGTCACAGGCAGGGGAATCAGAATAATCTAATCAGAAAATTGAGCATGCCATACTAGCTACTCTCACAGCTGTCACAGGAAAGTCATCATCCCCATGGTCTGGATATGAAATCTGTTAAAATAAGTCAACAGGAGCAGCTCTCTGGATCACCTTTCAGGCTAAGGAGCGTTACTGCCCAGCATGTGGAACTCATGGGATGTAGAGGAACATAATCTCTGGATTTCACAAGATTTATTATGGTATCTCTGCATCACGTAAAGGGAGGGATCAAGGTGGTTTGGGGGAAAAATAAGCATGGGAATGGAAGGACAAGGGAATGAAAGGGGCCAGTTGCATGTGAACAGGATGATCATCAATATGCTTCTCTGGTCATGTCCTGTGTCTGATTGCCACAGATTGTTCTGCATTCTTACTAAATTCCATTTCTAACTATTTTTCTGGTGAGGGGACAGCCTATTCTGTGTGTGTGTGTGTGTGTATGCGTGCGTGTATGTGTACATGCACATGGAGATCAAATTGCTCATGGGTCACAGGGACCCAGGGCTGGTGGCTACAGCAAGTAAAGTTGTGTAAGTCAGTGTGTGATCACTAGTGGATATTGAGCTGAAATAGTCAGCAAACAAAATAAATGGCTTGGAAATGATGCGCTGAGGTGGCCATAGGTCAGGGCCAGATATGTGTGTATCTCTGAGTGACACAGATGGAGACCTTGCCTGTCGGAGGGACCAGGATGTCCAGAGCAACTTCCAGAAGGACTGTAGGATCTGCAGATTGACTTAGAGATTTAGTTGCCTGTCTGTGTGTGAGGCAACTGGACATGAAAAGATTCAGGACCAGCTTGAACTTATCGTCCAAGGTCAACTATTGCAGGATCCATATTTATGTATTTATATATGCATATATTTCCCACTGATAGACATTCACCCTGATCAGCCAGAGTGAGTAACAGGATGAATTTGTCAGTGCTGCCTGTGTTTCCTTGAGTGCTGAATGTTTCTGTGTGAAATGATCTTCACAGGCGTCTTTTTATATATTTACATACATATTGCATACATGTGCTTCCATATGTGCCTGTTGGAAATATATGCTAAGACTTGCTACTAGTTGGATGTGCAGGCATGGAGCTACATGGACTTGTGGCATCCAGGCATCTAGGGGACTAAATGATTTGGCAACCTTTGACAAAGAAAAATGGAGTTTTATAGAAAAACTGTGTTTTCTCATAAAAAAAAAAGTACAACTAAAACGTATCAGATGAACATCACCATTTTTATGTTCATTCTTCTCTATAAGGCATGAATACTAAGATAACTAGCTCAAGTGCAGATTGCTACACTTAGGTGCCAACAATTAGATGAGGTATCCATCTCCAAAGCTATGCCTGTACCTCTGAACTGTAATGTAAATTTCTATCTCCCCCGACACTCCATAGAAGATACATTTCCAAAGTACAATGCATGTTATCTTAACTTAGACACCTACAACACTTCGGGTGAGTTGTCTTCTGGACATTCCTACTCCTTTCCTTTCAGGATGAAGAAAGCCTAGAAAAATAGCTTTACTAGAGGTACTAATTTTAAACAACTAAAAGAGATGAACCACAGTTCCTGAGACCTATGCTTAAATGATTGCCACTGGGTGTTTAGGTGACAACCTCTGTTTCTTCATTTAAGTTTTAAATGGCATGACTACTTATCTTTTTTATTATTATTTAATAGAATCTAAGAAGCAGAAAACATACCCCACTAAAATATTATTTCTGCAGATTGAGAATTCTAGATAAACGTTGTGCTTTGTGTTTTAGATTTTGAAGAATCCAGTGTCCCTCTTACATGTACATTAAGATCAGTCTTTCTTTTGTTTTGTTCTGTCCTGTCATGTTTTGGTTTTTTTGCTAGCATTTCCTGTATTTGTTAACTATATCATTAGCTTAGACCATTGTATATTATTTTCTATCTTGTTATGTCATGCTTTTTTGCCTACCACTGTTGTTCTGCTTTTGGAGAGTTTATTTATAAGGACAGTAACCTTGCTATTAATGTCAGACCTTAGTAACTGGAAAGAAAGAAATTTCAGGAAAATATATGCCAGATATGGACAGATTTTTTTATAGGGACAGAAAGCATTGTTCTTTAGTCTGAGGGTGACCTCATTTCTAATTTTTCAGTCCGTAAGACAAATCTCAACAAAATGATTATACATATTTTTAACATGGGAAAAGCAAAGTGGTTTATGTAAACCTCTCTCATGTAAACAGCTGAGCTTCAGGAATAAAGACCTGGAATAAAAAAATTCAGCTTAAACCCTGAAAGTCTAACATACTTGTAAGTGCCTGAAAATAGGGTTCTATAATGGAAAGTGTTAGTCAGTCTTAACTACAGATTTTGCTGCCAGATTCATTCATCATCATTTCCTCAGTGAAAAGGAAGGACATGAAGAGAAGTTTGAAAAAACTTGGAGGGATATCCGTTCATTTGGAAAGAAAAGAACTAAGATTAAAGAGAGGAAATACAAATAGTATATTGTTTCACCCCATGAACACACAAAACAAAAAATGTCAAATTATTGCTCAAACTGTTAGTTTTCAAATTTACTAGTTTGTCATGTGTCGTTTAACTTTCTGGCATACTGTCTATTTCTTCTGTTTTCTGCAATTTAGCTTTAACAATGAGTTCAGATAGATGCTTCCTTGTATATTTGAGTATTAATTCATGTGACTTTTCTAGATTTTTTTTTTATTTGAATGAAAATAATTTAAAAGAAGGAACTCTAATTATCACTCATCGGCATCTGATGATCTGAAATTCTGAAGAAACTCAGCAAGAGCACTGAATTTTTCCATAAAATTATCTATGCATTTTATGTCTCCTGCAAAGTGCTCAATGAGAATGAGGTGCTGAAAAATGGTTTTGATTTTTATTGTTGTTGTTTGTTTCTAAATACAATGCTTAGTACTTTATTTTTATGATAAAATGGAGATATCCAGATGTTCACATTTTTTATTGAACAGCTGTGTTTGCTCTGTTTCTCTTGTCTTTCATCAGTTCATCTATTCCTTGTCACTTATTGCATTCCTTTGTTAGGCCAGATCTAAAATTAGACTGTAAAATAAAGCAAAAAGTGGTATCCACATGCCTGCTTCCTTAAATGGCAGTACAAATCCCAAGTTAAAGAGAATAAAACCGAAGTCCATCTATCTTATTATTCTATTTCTGAACAACAGCTGATTAGGAAAATGGAAAATCAGAAATATAAATGCAGAGCATCAAATAATCTTCTCTTTTGTACAGTATCACATCTTCCAGCAGTCAGTACCTTAAGTATTGTCAAGGCTTGGGTTAGCTTTACATCCTAGCTGTGTAAGTTACACTGTGACTGTTACGTAATTTCAGCTGCATTTATGACAGTTTATGTCAGTGGGAGTGCCACTGAGTAGTAGCAGAGAAACTGGAGCTAATAGCTTTTGGATATTTCCATTATGGAGAATGACATTAACTCAGATGATTGTTACAAGTTAAGCATTTTTCAGGTTTACTGTAGGTTTACAAAAAGGCTATGTCTTAGAGCCCGAAAACTCTGTAAATCGTGGACATGAGGATGCTCAAGACTTCCAGACTTTCTGATGATAACCAGGAGCTGAGTTCCTGTTGCAGACTGGCCTGTCTTCGGGTTCCTGAAGTTCCAAAGAACCACAGCTCTGCCAGGTTTCTCCAAACAGGCAGATACAATTATGTACTATACCTATAACATAAAAGTAAGTGACGTTAGAGGACATCTCTAGGCCTGGAGCTTCGTCATTGTACTGGCAAATTCTTAGAGCAGTCCTTGTCATGTATTTTGTCTAGGCCAACTAGTGTTTTCCAAAAGAATACCTAGGTCAGGGACCGCTTGAAACACATGATATGGATGCAGCCAGCCTGCTTTGGAGATTAAGAGAACTGAATTGTATGAACAACTATCATTTCATGCGGGCTGACCTCAGTTTCTGAGAGTAGTCCCACATGCCATCTTCTTTTTTTTCTTTTCCTTTTCATTCCTTAACACAGACAGAGCTACAAGATATTCCACATAAAAGCCCTCATGACTGAGTATTCAGAGGTTACAGAGCAGAGCTACAATGGAGTGATCCAGGACTGGGAACCCAAACCCTGTACTTTGCTGTCGCTGTGCTTCTTATTCAAGGGGGACAAAAATCTAGAGAGGCATTTTGCAGTTGCATTCTAGCTCCCTTCCTGAGTGCATTTGATTCTGATGACTGGTAATTGACAGAAACTGATCTCCATCTGTGAGTTTGTTGGTGTGCTACATGCTTTCCCCTGCTGTGGAAAGGCCGCCTTATTTGTTCCAGATCTCTGTGTTTACAAAAGGTAGATGTTGCTAGGAATTATTGTAGCTGCGTGGTTGACTTTTCACTGTCCAACTCTGCTTCCACTTAGTGTATAGAGCAACTTCTACTATAAAAATAGAATTTTTTTTTCCTCTTCATTTTTTCTGCTGCAGACAAGAGAGTTCAAAACAGACGATGAAAACAGTAGGATAACACATGTGCCCAGGTCAACTAAGAGCAAAAGCTGTAAGTAATGACTGTTGCAGGGAGCTTGTGTGTCAGTACTAATGGAAAAACAGGGCACTATTTTATGCAATGTATTTATGCAGTCAGCTGTAATGCCTAATAGTTTTTATTTTTATAATCCAGTATTATTTCTCCCACACACTACATTTACTTGATAAAGTGAGGATGATTTTCTTAATTTGAGTTTAATGGTGTAGTGAAAAAAGAGGAACTTGTTCACGGCAAATCTGTTAGCTAGGCTGTGATTGTGAGCATTCAGCTATAAGCCTCTGGGTTTCACAGCCACAGTTCTATGTAAATATATGCTGCTGCTAAGAAGTGATCCTTTAGGGAAGTGGGGGGCAAGGTTCATTTTCAACCAAATTATTTACCTGATACAGCTCCCAGCAGAGACTTGAGGATACCAGTGCCTGCACAAGGGCATCACTGGAAATAAACATTTAGGAAGGCAAGTAAAACTCTGTTTTCATAAGGAATTCTTACTTATGATGCTTTAAAGAGGATGGATAAAAAATTTAAGGTGGAAAAATCTGTTTGTCCTGGCTTTGGCTGGGATAGAGTTAATTTTCATTCTAGTAGCTGGTTCAGAGCTGTGTATTTGATTTAGTAAGAGAAGAATGTTGGTAATACACTGATGTTTTGGTTGTTGCTAAGCAATGTTTATACCAAATTGAGGGCTTTTCAGTGAGGAGCCTGAAGATGCACAAGAAGCTGGGAAGGGTCACAGCCATGACAGCTGACCCAAATTGCCCACAGGGACATTCCGTACCATATGACATCATGCTCGGTGTATAAAGTAGGGAAAAGTTAGCCAGGGAACTTCTGCTCAGGGACTGGCTCAGTATTGGTTCTATGAGTGGTGAGCAATTGCAACATGCATAATTTGGTTTATATATGCATCATTATTATTGTTATTATTAATACTATTACTATTATTACTATTATTTTCCCTTTCTGTCCTATTTAACTATCTTTATCTTAACTCACAAGATTTATCTTTTTTTTTTCCAGTTCTCTCCCTCATCTCACCAGGGAGAAGGAAGTGATCAAATAGTTATATGTNTGATTTAGTAAGAGAAGAATGTTGGTAATACACTGATGTTTTGGTTGTTGCTAAGCAATGTTTATACCAAATTGAGGGCTTTTCAGTGAGGAGCCTGAAGATGCACAAGAAGCTGGGAAGGGTCACAGCCATGACAGCTGACCCAAATTGCCCACAGGGACATTCCGTACCATATGACATCATGCTCGGTGTATAAAGTAGGGAAAAGTTAGCCAGGGAACTTCTGCTCAGGGACTGGCTCAGTATTGGTTCTATGAGTGGTGAGCAATTGCAACATGCATAATTTGGTTTATATATGCATCATTATTATTGTTATTATTAATACTATTACTATTATTACTATTATTTTCCCTTTCTGTCCTATTTAACTATCTTTATCTTAACTCACAAGATTTATCTTTTTTTTTTCCAGTTCTCTCCCTCATCTCACCAGGGAGAAGGAAGTGATCAAATAGTTATATGTGTGTTTAGCTGCCTGCTGGGTTAAACCATAGTAATGTCTCAGATTTCCTTTTATTTTATTTTTTTTTTTTTAACTTCACCTTCTTTTCCCAGAATCAAATCCTAATCTGTTAGAGGTGTAATAGTGTATATCAAGTTTTAGATTTGGTTGTAAGTTAGTTCACTCTCCTTTTTAAACAACTAATCCTTCCAGTTTCCTCATACCTATTGTGTCTGGCAAGTACAAGAAAGCCATAGCTAGGATATCACTGTCATTGTTATTTTCCTTGCTATGTAGTCACTTCGTAGGAAACAACAGGCAAGTAACAGCTTCACTACAGGTTACAGTCTGATCCAAATAGGTGATCACAGCAATGAAAAATATCTTATAGTTTTTCATAGTCAAAACAGGGTTACAGTGATCACTCAGAGTATATTAAAACGTTATTCTAATGAACCAAATTCCAGTACATTAAATAGTACACATATTTCACAAAATGCTGTTCATTTTATATACTTACAAATATATATGTATTTTATATATGTAGTTAAGAAAACACATTCAATGACATTATTACAACTGACATTGAAGTGTTTCCTGACTTCTAAGTGCATAACTCTACAACCTTAATGTTTTAATGTATTTTACTACATTTAATTTTGTTTTATATACAGAGAGGGCATTGTATTCCACATTCAGTGAATCAAACAATTTTTTACTTATAGATTCAGTAAGCTCACCTTTGACTTGTTTTTCTTCACGCAGTCTGATTAGACCTGGTTTTGGAAGGCATCCAGCATGGTGACTGGTACTGGTATTTTAGCAGTAGGGTAGATTACTCTGTTTAGTCATTAGTGGATATTGCAGAGTCAGTGACTGCAATGTTTAGCAATTATAATTCATAACCATAGTTTCTTCATAATCCCAGTGGTAACGTGGTGCATTGGGTTTGCGTGACAAGGTTTTGGTAGCAGGGGGGCTACAGTGGTGGTTTCTTTGAGAAGCTGCTGGAAGCTTCCCGTATGTCCAACAGAGCCAAAGCCAGCCAGCTCCAAGATGGACCTGCTGCTGGCCAAGGCTGAGCTCATCGGTGGTGCTGGTAGCACCTCTGGGACAACATATTTAAGAAGTAGAAAAACTTGCTGTGCAACAGCAACTGCAGCTCTAGAGAGGACTGAGAATATGTGAGAGAAACAACTCTGCAGGTCAGTGAAGAAGAAGGAGGAGAAGGTGCTTCAGGCACCAGAGCAGAGATTCCCCTGCAGCCCATGGTGAAGACCATGGTGGAACAGACATCCACCTGCACCCTGTGGAGATCCCCACGTTGGAACAAGTGGATGTGCCTGAAGGAGGTTGTGGCTCTGTGGGATGCCCATGCTGGAGCAGGATCCTGGCAGGAACTGTGACCCCGTGGAGGACCCACAATGCATCAGTCTGTTCCTAAAGGATTGTACCCTGTGGAAAGGACCTATGCTGGAGCAGTTTGTGAAGAACTGCAGCCCATGGGAAAGACTTACGTTGGAGAAGTCTGTGGAGGACTGTATCCTGTGGGAAGGACCACACACTGGAGCAGGGAAAGAGCTTGAGGAGTTCTCCCTTTGAGGAGGAAGGAGTGGCAGAGAAAATGTGATGAACTGGCTGTAATCCCCATTCACTGTTCCCCTGCACCACTCATTGTGGGGAGGTAGAGAAACTAGTAGTGAAGTTGAACTTGGGAAGAAGGGAAGGTAAAGAAGATGTTTTTAAGATTTGGTTCTATTTCTTATTATCCTATTCTGATTTGATTGGTAATATATATATTTTTTTTCCTCAAGTTCAGTCTGTCTTGCCTGTGACAGTAATTGCTGAACAATCTCTCCTTGTCCTTATCTCAACCCATGAGCTTTTCATTACATTTTTCTCTCCTTTATCCACCTAAGATGGGAGTGATAGAGTGGCTTTGGTAGGGCCCTGGCGTCAACCCACCACAGGTGGTTACAGGACAAACTAATTCCTTTTATTGCCTAAAAACATTATATTTAATATTTTACACTGAGAAGGCAGCTGGTGGTATTTAATTTCCATCCAACAAACTTAGAAAGTAGTCATTATGTAGCAGTTAAAAGCATACTTAAAACATTCCATATTGGTTGATTTTATAATCTGGTAGGTCATTTATAGTCAATCATGCAGTGCCTTGTTTTAACGAGACCACCATTTTATTTCAATGAAAACTGTAAGAAAACAAAAGTTTTATTTCAAACTGAGCAAATCCTTTTATAAGGAGATTATTTTAAGAATGTATTAAAACCCCTGAAAACTAATGCCTTCCTTGAATGTAGCTCAGGTCTGACTGAAACAGTAATAATTTCAAGATTCCAGAGGAAATGAAAATGAAGTGAAACAGAAACCTCTTGCTTGTGGGGTGTCCTCCATTTTGATTAGTCAACTTTTTACTCATTTTGGACAACCATCATTTTAGATGGAATTAGAGTAATGCATATATACAATACATCAAATAAATACATATGTACGTTCTTTGTATGTGTGGTCAAATTTTTGTAGACATATTGCTTTCTTGTGCTTCATTATATTAATTATATTTTCCCGAAAGCACACTATATTCAGTACTGGATTTGATATAGCAGCATTTTAATGACATTATTAGACTTTCTGATAAGTGACAAAGTTTCACAGCTGCAGCAATATAGACACCCTGGAGGACATTAAATAGTATTTTACCCACTGCCACAGAGAAGACTCGCTCTTTTTGTGTGTTTTTTTTCCACAATTATCCAGACAATTTTATTTATTTATTTATTTATTTATTTTGGTCATTGTAGCAAGAATTTCTTTAAGGAGGTTTTTAGACCTTTTTTTTCATTCATATGTCCAAGGAAACAATCAACAATATTAAAAGAAAAACAAACCTAGATTCGTGTCTGTAAGCCACATCACACTTTGAGAAATAGCTAACACTAAAACTGAAAATAATCTTGTGAAAGACAGGGTTCAGCACTGATGTATAGAGAGATTAATTCTTTCTATTATTTACAAAGAATGCACATCATTCCTAGTGGTGCGAAAAATAAATATATTGGTGAGACAATGTTCTACAGTGTCAAGCATTTACATTGTGAACAGTGTTAAATCTACAGATTCCTTTGTAAAATTTAAACTGATTGACATTAGAGTAGAATTTTTTCCAGCATGCCAAAAAATTAAACAAAGACATTTTGAGAAGTAATCAAATCCCAAACTGGCTTGAAAACTATCAAACCTGTGTTTGGAAGGTGCTGAAGGTGTTCATGAACAAGTTCAGTAAATATCGTGTTAATACTACCAGACCAACAAGTCAATTTCCAGTCTGTTGCCTATACAAAAATCAATAAGAGGTTATGTTCTGCTTCTGGAAGTTGTCTGAAGTATTTCCGAATGGCTATATATACAAAATATATATTTGAAACAACTTACAGCTCTTCTGAGCAGCTAGCAGTAAAAAGCTGGGTGCATGGGAAAGACAGAAACCTTAAGTGTTAGATAACAAAAGCCACAAAAATTAGTCTCTCTGATGTTCAGAGAGATGTTCTTTCTCTTCTGGTGTTTGCAAGCACTACTTGGCAGTTCTGAGCCATCCTTGCTTGGTAGACTTGGGTAAATTAACAGTTAGATTGTGTCCTTCAGCTATAAGTTGCATAAGCAGGTTAGAGGGAAAAAGACCATTCTTGATCCTCATGTATGACTGAAGTCTAAAGGGTACCTAATAAATTCATGAGCCTCAAAATCCTTCCATGCATTTGAACTGGGAGAGGAAAGGGCATAGCAACACAGCAAGGTGTAATTTTTTTTTTTTTTTTTAGTGCTGTCAGCAGAACTAGATAATAAAGAAGCATAGTAAAATGCTTTCCCAAAACAAGAGAATTCGCTTCCTTTATTCCTAGAGAGGTCTTAAGAGCAGGCCCACAGGCCACCTCCTCCAGCTGCTCTGGCCTGGGACCCCTCCTGCCTGGCTGCTCGAGCCCAACCCAGTGTCCAGGAACCCAGGCCTCTGCCCAGGCTCAAGGACATGGCTGATGCTTTCCCATTTGCAAGTTCAACCAGCAGCAAACCTGAGAACCTATCCCAGTGCCACGGACACACACACAAGAGGTCACATGCATGGCTAGTCACCCAGCCAACCACAGACAAATCACTGCCTTGAGCAGCACCCATGTGCTTTTTTCGCACCAGACACAAGCCCAGCCAGCCATGTCCCCTCCTCCTCTTGGGCTGGCAGAGGTAGGACGTCACTAGTGCAGCACACACGCCACACTCCCCAGGTTCACAAGCACATGCACATGCACATTTGTGGATCCCCTGAGCACTGCCATGGCCCTTCTGCCCATCTGGCACCACTGCCTGAATTCCAGCCGCTCCTGCCCACTCCAAAGGTCTCTAACTCACTGGCTGGTGCAGTTGGGTGCTCTCTGCAAACACACAGCACTCACACACTGGTCTCACAGACTCTCCATACTTGCAGATCCCCCCAGATACCAGCATGAATTCTCTGCCCACCTGATGACCCTTTCTGGACCTGATGCCCCCCACTCACTGTCTGGTCCAGCTCAAAGCTTACTAGCAAATGCACAGGCAGACCCCATACACACCCAGTTTGGGGAAGGCATAGATACTCATCTCCATCAGCTGGTGACAGGCACACACACCTGTTGTCCTACTTCAGCTGTTGGAACTGAGCCCCTCACTCACCTCAATTCTCCCAGTAGCTGTTTTTGGGAACACACATCATCCCTGCCCCAGCGGCTGGGTGTTAAAGACTCCCACTTCCTCTAGTAGCTGATGCTGATACCCCACTGGCTCCAAAGTCTGGCGCAAGTTTTCACTCACACACACAGGTCACTTCAGCAGCTGGAACTATGTCTTTGTGGCACACACATATGCCCACACACATGATAGAGAGTGAGATTACATAAAGACATCGTTAAGAAAAGGTTTAATAAGAAGGTGTAAGAAGATTGGGCAGCCTGCGGTGATCGGGTGCAGGGCTCAGCCAGCTAAGTGTGCTGACTGGCCCTGTTCTATACCTTTCTCTATTCCTACTAAGTTCCTCTCTTCTGTTCCCTTCCTCTGCACATAGCCTCATCATCTGGCACAGTCTCACCAACCCTTTCCAGCATTCTGGACCTTCAGGTTTGCACCTTTGTCAATTACAATTTCCTTGCAGTTTCTTGATAGTCCATGAATTAGTGTGAGTGACCAGGTTTGTTTCTGATTACTTCGTTAGTGCTGCTTGGTCTGGTTAGGGAAGGGAAAGTTGTCTCCTTCCCTTTCCTTCTCCCAGCTGAAAACACAAACATTTTCACACTCCACGTTTCCTTACCAATTAGTGCAGCCAACCAGGTTTGTCCTTATCAAGACTTCCCTTATAATTTCTTGCTCAGGTTTGTCTCTGGCTTGTGGCTCCTTTGACAAGATAACCTTGAAGAAGCAGATACTTTCTGCATACCCTTACAGAGAGCAGTGGGAAAACTTGTGGAATTTCCTTTCTCTCTCTTTTTTTTTTTCATTGTCATCCTGATACAATGCATCTTCCTACACTACTTTCTAGTAATCTGAAGACAGTGGCTTGGCTTTACACAAAAGTAACATTTATGTAATGTGTTGTTAAAAAGTAAAGGCACTAAATGAGCTTTGATATAGTGATGAAAACAGATGTTAACCAAAAGGTGGAATTTTTGTTTTTGTTGGTTTTGTTTTGTTTTTAATTCCCAGATCTTTCTCTTTTAGTAGATAAAAAAAAAATCACTAGAAATTATTCTCGTATACATGGCAAAAAAAATACGTAAGATTAAGACAGCTAATTGATTTTCCAGGGATGCCGTTCTTTTATTTAAATCCACAAACATTTGAAAGGTTGTGGCCAGGTAGTCTTCGTTTGCTGAAAGTGACTCCATAGAATACATTCTCTTTTCAGTATGCATGGATTTTCATGTCTAGCACCCATTAAAGCTCACTTTTGAAAGTGAGTAAATAACATACTATTTTTCATCAGTGACTATTTCTGTGGTATATATGGGTGTAGAGGAGACATGAAGCATTTGAATGTTTTTTTTCTGAAGCTCTAATAACTAGGTGTTAACCACGTTGAAGCATCATATAAATGTTTAAAAAGCAGAGTGCAGTTGTTTGTGCTGTCACACTTGAAGTTCTTAGCATTGCAGCTACTCCCTGTAATTCTGTACACTTCTTTTTCTTTGCTTTCAGAGTCAGGGGTTATTTTTCTTCCCAATTTTTTTGTTGCCTAGTTGCTTTAATGCTGCACTCTATTTCTAATGTGTTTATTTCAGTTTGTACAGTATAATTTCCATATGGCTCTGCTTTTGATGGCAATATGAGTCACTGATAATGATAGGTGAAGGAATAGTCCTTTGAATGTGCCCTGCTTTCTCTAAAACTGTGGAGGAGTTAAATCCAACTACTATTTTCTTAAAGCTGTTTATCAAAATAAGTACTATAAAAGTAAAAAGAGCTTCTTTTTACAATCATTTCACAACTATATGTAGATTGTAGAATGCATGTGAAAAGGCAGAATATTGTAGGGATATTTTGATAGACATCTTTGGCCACCAGGCAGCAGAGGATAAACAAGCAGACCATTTTATTCAGTTATGAAGTCAGTAATTTTATTAGGCAGGTTTATAGGGAGAGGTGATGATGTCTGTTAGATCAAGTTATCCAATAGCAGAAAACAGTAAGTTCTCATGTACAGAAGCACTGCTTCAGGTATATATCCATATCTGTGTCATTCATATATAAAACCTGTAGGAGGGCTTGCTACTGAAAAACAGCTCTGCTTTTCTCAAGTTAATTATCTAGTATGATAAACATGTTACATCTGCCTACGAGGTCTGACTTAGCTATTAGCCTCAGACAATCAATCGTAGATGAAGCAACATGACTCATATGTGATTATATTTTTGTGACCAACCTTGTACCTGCACAGAAGCCCATTTAGGAGCTTCTCTTGGGAGCTGTTAATTTCTTTCAAACCTTTCTCAAAATGGCACTGTATAGTGAGTCTCTAAATCATATCTCCAATCATCATTGGTGTACCACCACTTTGGGTGGTACACTAAGCAATGCCTGGCCCTTCCTCTTTCCCTTCACAAAATGGCTGCTTGTATTATTACTGTGGGATCTCACCTAGAGCAGTGGCTAGGGTATTTGAGTAAGATGCAGACTGCAGACTACAGCTGGCAAGGTGGCCTGGAACACAGCAAGTAGGAGAACTCCAGAAAAACACTATGAGGTTCAGTATTCTGGAGTCTGAGTTTGTGACATCCAGTTATTAACATGCATGTAACGAGTCTTTATGGTAGGTGCATTATTTTTTGTATAGTCATACTTTAAAAACTCAGGTAATTCACTCCATCCTGCTCTGATCTACCATGTTCATTTTCACTTCTTTCATGTTGTGCCCTTATTTTCTTTGTCCACTTTTTTTTTCTATTTATTTCCAGCAGATTTAAGCAGTCTAGCCCTACTCTGTAGAAAGTGATCTCTTGCCCTGATAATTTTCTATATATTTATTTCCTCAATTTTTCCTTCATAGTAGATATCTTAGACCAGCAGCAACAGTGGATGGAATTCCAGATACTCTGTTTTAAATATATCATTTCTATCTTGTCTGTTTTCCCATTAATTTCTGTTTCTGCTCTAAATAATTTTCTCTACTAACTTATCTTTTGTGTTTCTTTAACTTTGTAGAATGTTAATATTCTACTCTTTTTTGTCTTTTGTCTGTCATCTTTCTGCAATTCACATGAAACATCCATTTAAGCACTGATCATCTCTCATGGCTATATGAATAATACAAATTTTAAAAATGCCAACCAAAAAGAAGATAATGACTTTCACTTTAGACCTAAACTGAACCTACTGAAGCTGACAGGAGCTATTTCACTGGTTATTTGGTATAGGTTTGTTAAATAAAGTTTCATGGAGGTCTGTGACTTATAAAGACTCAAACAGAACTGATTTTATCTGTGAAACAGACTTTTCTAGAATTGCGAAACTTAAGCCTTACAATTCACTTTATATTTCTACAGCAACACATTAAAGGATGATTACTCTATGAACTGTACTACAAAAGAGTATCAAATATCTTATTTTCATTACCCACTTTATGTGTTAATATGATCTAATTTCTACAAGTATAGGGAAATACATTTAAATACTGAATACATTTTTATTTACTGTGCTGCTATTAACTTTTCATTTAATATTACTCTCTTCTACTTTGACTATGAGCATAGAATTGTTATAGCAATTCCAATACAAAGATATTATTTACATTCAGTTTACCATAGATATTTAACACAACATTAAATATCACCACAAATTGTAAGTATTGTGCAACACTGAAAGAGACTGGAATGACTGCATTTTTGCTAACAAGATGCAAACTGTGTTTAAAGTCAATTTGATATGGTCAATTCTCCACTGTATGGAGTATAGCCACAGAATGAAATCAGCCTGCTAATACTGATATTGGTGGCTGCACTGCAATAACAGGTCTAGTGTAGCTGTCTTTCAGTTGAAATCACCACCCCACTGATATAATTAACTTTATGAGATACAAAGCATGGATGGCCCAAACCACTTAGGCGGCTTTCTTCAGCGGATTAAAATTGGTGGCACACTAACGATATTTGTCTGAATTTTATAAAGTAAGGATGTTTGATGATCTGTAGGCAGATCAATCACTTTCGTTTTTCTTATTTTTTGATGTATGTATTACTTTTATAGGTACTATGTATTGACGTAAGCATTCTGTCTTCTTGAACACAACCTGGATGAAGCAGAATTGTCCAGATGTCTCCATACTACATCCTCCAAGAAGTGATCATTATGTTGACACAAGGATGAACCCAGTCTAGCATTAATAGCTGTGTTGCTCTCAAGATAATACCCATAAGTACAGGGGACCACAATGCAAGAACTTTTATTGTGCTTTTCAGCCTTCAGGTAATGTTGCACGGTTATTATTTTGTCCAGCAGGATTTAATAACTTGGCCCCTACCCAATGCAAAATAACTAAAAGTGCTTCCAAGTCCAAGTGTAACCAAAAAATGGTACAGCTACATTCTTGTAGCCTGTGATTAAGCTAATATACAGCCATCTTAATATCTTTATTTCTTTGAAACAGTTAATAAGATGTACCCCTCACAAATTATTTAGACATTATTGTAGTAAGCTTAACATAGAGTGGAAATACATACTGAGGTAGAAGTGATTAATAATAGTAACAGAAAAAACAGTAAAAAATAAACTCTGAAAGTAGAAGAAAAATTTGTAATAGCTATTATTTTGTACAGAGATCTACCATCTCCTTTGATTAATTGCATGCTCTAGGACTTGTGAAATAAGGCTCCACTCATGTGAGTTTCCGTGTTTGGACCTGTGACTTCCAGGAGACTCTAAGTGGACTTAAAAAAGCAGGTGAGAATTCAGACAGATGATCCATCTGTCTTTCAGGTAATATCCCCTTGAATGTAAAATGGCCTATTTAGTAGAAATCTGTATTCAGAGCTGTTAATATGTTGAAATTTTCATGTTTGAGTCCTGAGGTTAGGGTACCTAGTGGGAAAATATGGATTCATTCAATATTTCTACCCATAAAACAGCATCAACACATATTCTGGCCTTCACTGAGCAGAAGATGTTATAACACAGGAAAGGCACAAATTATTTTTTCTCTATTTTTAGGTGGACTACATAGAATATGCAGTTATGAGTAAAAGAAAATAACATTTTTAGTCCACTATCAGGATGACTTTTAGCAAAACCTAGTAGATAAGATGTGGGAACAGTTGTTGAAGTGTATCTGGTCATTTTTTAGTAAAGCTTAGCTATAAAAGCCTAAGCACAGAAGTCTTCATTGGTTCTGTCTTGCTAGAATTAATAGCTTCCCGATTACATGTTTACCCAATCTGTGTGTTATTGTGAAAGCATCCTGATTATATATACTTCGTTAATAATGGTTCATCATGGGTTGTTGGGCAAATCTTTCACTTAATGGTTTTTAAAATATCTGTTGCACTGAAGACACATTAAAATAAAATTATTACAACGACAATATGTTATGATGTATAGTACAAGTTCATGTAATTATGCATGTTGAGTGTTGACTCACAGTCACTGTCTACTCCTAACAGTTATGATTTAGAAGAAACATTAAAAACATTAAACAAACAAAACAAAAAAATCTTCTCCTAAAAAAAAAAAAAAAAAGAAATTGGGGTTTTTTGTTGTTCTGAGTTTGTTGTTTGTTTTGTTGTTGGTTTGATTTGGTTTGGTTTTGGTTCATTGGTTGGGTTTGTTTGTTTGTTTGTTTTTGGTTTGGTTGTTTGCTTGTTTGTTTTTTCTGGGGGGTAGGGTTTGTTTTGTTTTTTGTAGTATTAACAATGAAACAATATACTGGGTGTTTTCAGGATAATAAAAACTTTACAAGATGACCTTCTCATCACTACCTTATAAACGACATATTAAAAGATCATTCAGAGTAAAAGATGAGCTATTAGTTTCATCTTCTATACTGTTTTTACCCCACAGTAAAAGAAGCTAAAATGTAAGTAATATTTAAACTCTATCCCTTACAATCACAGGTGCATGATTTATTCATGTATGAGCAACATCTATTTTAAATCTCTTACTGGGGTTATAGATGTTATTCTGATAGTACAATTGCATTTATGGCTAAATTCCAAGTGATTTCTTCTATATATTTCATTTTTTCCCTTTTATTAATACCAGTAGTTAAATACAGTACTTCTTTTTGAATGGGGCTAGAGAAACAAGACTGGTTTCTATAAGTACATAGGACAGAAAAGGAAGACTGGGGAAATATGGGTCCATCGCTCAACAAAATGGTAGATCAAGTTACACAGGACACGGAAAAGGCCGAGGTACTGAATGCCTTCTTTGCTTCAGTCTTTACTAGCAAGACTGATCTTCAAGAATCACAGATCCCAAAGATCAGGAGGAAATACTGGAGCAAGGAAGATATACGCTTGGTGGACGAGGATCAGGTCAGGGTATACTTAAGCATCCTGGACGTACATAAGGGCAGGGGTCTCATGTGCCACAAAAACCCAACACAGATGGACTCACAAATGTTAAGGGAACTGGCCAATGTAATTGTTAGGCCACTCTCGAATAATCTTTGATGGATCATGGTGTCTAGAAGAAGTGCCCCAATGTTGTAGGAAAGAAACTGTTACTCATATCTTCAAGAAGGGAAAGGAGGACACAGGGAACTAGAGGCTCACCTCAATCCCTGGGGACGTGATAGAGCAGCTAATCCTGGCAACCATTTCCAGGCACATTAAGGACAAGAGATTCATCAGGAGTAGTTAGCATGGCTTCACTAAGGGGAAGTCATGCTCGACCAACTTCATAAAATTCTATGATGGAATGACTGCCCAGGTAGACGAGGCGAGAGAGAATATTGTCTACATGGACTTCAGCAAGGTCTTTGACACTGTCTCAATTAAGACTCTCATAGAGAAGGTCTTGAAAATGGGCGGAATGGTGGTAATTAGTAGAAAAAACTCTAGTTGGAGGCCAGTGACTAGGAGTGTACACCAGGGGTCAACACTGGGTTCAGACCTGCTTAATATCTGAATTGAGGATCTGGATGATGGGTCAGAGTGTGCCCTCAGTAGGTTTGCAGATGGCACCAAACTGGGTCGAGTGGCTGCTACACCAGTGGGTTGTGCTCCACCCAGAGGGACTTCAGGGAGCTGGAAAAATGAACCCACAGGAACCTCATGAACGTGAGTTTCCCTATCAACAAGAAGTGCAAAGTCCTGCACCTGGGGAAGAAAAACCCCATGCACCAACATATTCTGGGGCCAGACAGCTGGCAAGTAGCTTGGCAGAAAAGAACCTGGGTATCCTGGTGAACAACAGGTTGAACAAGCTCTCAGTTTTGCATCCCTCAGTACAAGAGAGACATGAGCATATTAGAGGGAGTTCAGTAAAAGGCCACTAAGATGTTGAAGGGACTGGTGCATCTCTTCTTTGAGGAAAGGCTGAGAGAGTTAGGATCATTTAGCCAAGAGAAAAAAAAGCTCAGGGAGACCTCACCAGAGTCTATGAATACCTGAAGAGAGGGTGCAAAGAAGAGAGAGTCTGGCTCTTTTCAGTGGTGCCCAGTGACAGAACCAGAAGCAATAGGCAGAAACTGAAACACAGAAGGTTCCATCTGAACGTAGGGAAACTTTTTAACTGTTAGGGTAGCCGAGTGCTGGCACAGGATTCTGAGGGAGGCTGTGGGGTCCCCAACCTTGGACATATTCACAATCCATCTGGACATGGTCCTGGGCAACTGGTTCTATGGGACCCTGCTTGAGCAGGGGGGGTTCGGACAAGATGACTTTCAGAGGTTCCTTCCAACCTCAACTGTTCTTTTAATCAGTGATTCTGTGAATCTCTGTAATCTTATGATCCTCTGTTTTTTACAGTAACACCTATAAATTTAAATCAATACTATGAAATTAAGTATCACTTCTTGTTCCTTAAACTTGAGGACTTCAAAAATAAAGTGTTTATGAGATGTTTCAGTAATTTTAAATTCTCTGTTATTAAAAAACATGATTTTGAGTTATTAGAGTACTTTGATGCTAATTAATTAATTAATTAATTTTTAGATTGTAAAGAAATAGCACAGAATTCTAACACATGCTTGTTACTGGGTAGACATTAAAGGAAATATCTTTTGAAGGATTTGATTAAATTAAGTGACAAAAGAAGCCTAGCAGATAGCTAATACACTGCCCATAGCTTCGTTGTAGTACACAGAATCATAGATTCATAGAATCATAGAATAGTTTGGGTTGGAAGGGACCTCTAAAGGTCATCTAGTTCCAGGCCCCCTGCCATGGACAAGGACATATTCCACTAGACCGGGTTGCTCAGAACGCCATCCAACCTGACCTGGGACTCTTCCCGGGGGGAACATCCACAGCTTCTTTGCACAATCTGTTGCGGTGTCTCACCACCCTCACAGTGAAGAAATTCTTGCAAATATCTAACCTAAATCTACCCTCTTTCAGTTGAAAACCATTGCTCCTTGTCCTATTACTACACTACCTGATAAAGAATCCCTCCTCATCTTTCCTGTAGTGCCCCTTTAGGTACTGGAAGGCTGCTACAAGGTCTCTCTGGAGCTTTTTCTTCTCTAGGTTAAGCAACCCTAACTCTCTTAGCCTATCCTCATAAAAGAGGTGCTCCAGCACCCTAGTCATCTTCATGGCCCTCCTCTGGACCTGCTTGAACAGGTCTGTTTCTTTCTTGTGCTGGGAATCCCAGAACTGGATGCAGTGCTCCATATGGGGTCACACCAGTGCAGAGTAGATAATCACCTCCCTCAACCTGCTAGCCACACTTCTTTTGATGCAGCTCAAGATATTATTTGCTTTCTGGCCTGTGAGCACACATTGCTGACTCATATTCAGTTTTTCATCCACCAACACCCCAAATCCTTCTCCTCACGTCCAGTCTCAGTCCACTCATCACCCAGCCTGTATCCATGTTTGGGATTGCCCTGACCCAGGTGCAGGACCTTGCACTTGGCCTTGTTGAACTTCATGAGTTCACACAGGTCCACCTCTCTAGCCTGTGAGGGTCTGTCTGCATGTTATCTGTTCCCTCTAGAGTATCAACTACACCACTCAGCTTGGTGTCATGTGTAAACTTGCTGAGGTCACACTCAACCTCATTGTCCTTGTCCCTGACAAATATGCTACATAATACTGGTCCCAACACGGACCTCTGAGGGACACCACTCAGCACTGGTCTCCATCTAGACATTGAGCCATGGACCACAACTCTTTGAGTGTAACATTCAGCCAATTCCTTATCTACTGAGTGGTCCACCCCTCAAATCCATGTCTCTCCATTTTAGAGACAATGATGTGTGGGACAGTATCAAATGTTTTTCTCATATTGGACTTGTTAATGTTTTGTAGAAATCATTACAGAAAACAATGTTATGTAAAGGTGAAAAGAAAAAAATAAAATCTTTTCACCTACACCTGCCACCAACTTTTGTTATCAAACCAAATATTTTGCGTTTTCTTGAAAGCTAAGTAAATTCCTTACAAAAAATATGTAACACAAAATTTTGATTGCAGTTTAATATCTTCCCTTGGTTTGTTCACATACAGAATATTAGATGCAGTTTTTGTCTCTTCCTCTCAAAAAGAACAATTTGAACTGGCAAATGTTCAAAGGAGAACAAAAAGGACATCGAAAACTAGGTAATAGCCTCTGCATGACATGGTAGCGGGATGCTTCTGCCTGAAAACAAAATAAGGATGAATATAGTAGAGGTTTATAAAATCACAAATGGCATAAAGGTAGTGGGCAGGGAAACATTATACTTTAAGAGGCTGGAAGAAGTTAGCAAGATTCAGGCACACAGCAAATAGAGGAAGTGATTGCTCATGCAAGAGAGAAACTACTTACCAAAATATGTCTTGGATACAAAAAGATTATATGGGTTCAGGGAGTCATTGAATAAGTATTTAAAGATGGCTCTGATGAGAATTTCTCAAGGGGTACAACTAATCAGCCTCAGGACTTCCCATGAGGTGAAAATAATGTGAGGGAGGAAGAATACTCACCACAGTATATGCTTGCCTCATTGTTCTTCTTAGGCATCTGTTTATGGCTACTTTTTGAGACAAGACACCAATTTGGAGGATATTATTTAAATAGGTAAATCTCATAGTTTTCTCCTTTTTTAAAGTTAGAAATTATTTTTAAACATATATTAAAAAAATGACAGTGAATGGGATAACAGCTATGCTGATACAAGAAAACTGAGGTTTGCAACTGCTGATTTATCTTTAATTTTGAAATAAATATGCCAGTTGCTAAAGGAACAATGTAATAGAAAACCAAATGTATCTCATTCTTAAAGTACTTTTTTTTTTTCCTTTTTTTTGGTGACAGAATGAGAAAACCAACATCAAAAAAACACTTTCAATAAGCTTATAAAAGTACTGGTTAGGTGCTCACATTCCTGTCTCTCTTTTATTTTCCCTTATGCTGATGTTTACTATCTTTAGTCTATAGGTGGTCTTTAATGTGACATATATATCAAGCTAATCAGTGGTGAGTACATTTATGCATTTCAAAACTTTTGGCATAAGAAATTAAGTACCTGTAGGCTTTGCCACAGAGTGGTCCTGCATTGAGATTGCTGGTGTTTGGAGGACAATTCAACACAGAAGTCTCTGTGGTATTTTAGCAAATGGTTTATTTTGCAATTCAAACTCTTTCTTGTTTTTCACTTTATTCACTGTAACATGGATTTAGAAGCTATTATGACCTCTTCTAGAAAACTGGAATACTTTGACGTAACAGACCCCCTAAGATCTATGTGGTGTTAGGAAGTCATTGATTCAACTTCAGTATAATTAAAATGTGAGTTTTCTGATGTTGCAGCTCTCTGCCATAGCTGACTTTTAACATCAGTAACCTGCTGATATTTCTTGTTACAATGCATTTTTAGAGCACTAGTACTGGCTAGATAGTATAGAGCACTCATAATGGCTAGATAGTATTACAGAGTGCTGCAAATGAAGACCCAAATCTTCACATAACCTGACTACTGTTTGTACGCTTACTTGTCACATTTGCATGCAGCATCATGCATGGACTAAGTCTATTTTTCACACAGTGAGAGCTGTACATAATAAATAGTGTGCATGTTTTTAATCATGCCCTCTTGCAAATATAGAGCTTCTGTTTGCATCCCTTCATGGGATTTGGTCCCAGACCCGTTTCAGTTTTCTAAATGTCAGGCATTAACTTATTTTTAGTTACCAAGAATACGGGGGGAAAAAAAAAAGTGTATAGCAGCAGCAGCAGCAATATTTTTTGAAGCTCATTTAATCTAAAAATGGACACACAATTTGCATGGCAAGTTTTAGCCCAAAGCAAAATTTCATGGATAAATTATACCGCCCTAGAAATACCAGGTCTATAATGGCAGCAGTGAAATGTTTCTAAGTACAGCAGTACAAACAATGACCAATTATCACACAGTTTTACTACTTCAACATGAAAGAAACACTCGACAAGTATCAAATTTGAAAATGGCAAGGCAGATTACTATGACTCCAAATGCAGCTTTCAGATAATTTGTAAGCTGCAAAGTCTTTTCCTCAATTGTAATAGTTCAGAACAAATTACAGAATTTTTCATGACGCTATGTGTAGCCATTCACAGAGCTTTTAAAGTGATAAATCAAAAACATAAGCTAAATTTGCTGAGTATGACTTTCTGTTATCTATCGTATTTGCTGAAGAATCTGAAAAATGGTGAGCCTGAAATTACTGTTTCATTCTCACTAAATGAATGGCAGAAGCTTTTATTGGTCACGTCCTACCTTTCGGTTGTCTACAAGGACTGCAGCCTCATAAGAAAGTCACAAGAAACTCTACAAAATGGGATAATTAAGAAATACACATTCAAAAGTCTGCATTTGCATAATTGCAAGGAATTAAATGCCCTTAAGATTTTAAAGGAAGAGCAATACCACATAATTGACTATTATTCATCACAGAATCACAGAATCACAGAAACACAGAATGTTAGGGATTGGAAGTGACCTCAAAAGATCATCCAGTCCAATCCCCCTGCCGAAGCAGGACACCTAGATGAGGTTACACAGGAAGGCATCCAGGCGAGTTTTGAATATCTGCGGAGAAGGAGACTCCACAACCTCCCTGGGCAGCCTGTTCCAGTGTTCCGTCACCCTCACTGAGAAGAAGTTTCTTCTCAAATTTA
>VWYH01011361.1:266351-328094 GCA_013399365.1 Pampusana beccarii | reverse complement strand
GAACAGGCTGCCCAGGGAGGTTGTGGAGTCTCCTTCTCCGCAGATATTCAAAACTCGCCTGGATGCCTTCCTGTGTAACCTCATCTAGGTGTCCTGCTTCGGCAGGGGGATTGGACTAGATGATCTTTTGAGGTCCCTTCCAATCCCTAACATTCTGTGATTCTGTGATTCTGTGTGATTAAACAAAATAAGAGAGGTGCTCCAGCACACTGATCATCTTCATTGCACTCCTCTGGAACTGCTTGAACAGGTCTATTTCTTTCTTGTACTGGGAAATCCCAGAGCTGCATGTAGCACTCCATATGGGGTTGCACCAGTGCAGAGTAGAAGGGAGAATCACCTCCCTCAACCTGCTAGCCACACTTCTCTTGATGTGGCCTAAGATATGATTTGCTTTCTGGCCTGTGAGCACACATTGCTGGCTCATATTCAGTTTTTCATCTACTAACTCCCCCACGTCTTTCTCTGCAGAGCTGCACTCAATCCACTCATTGCTCAGTCTGTATCCATGTTTGGGATTGCCAAATACTGGTCCCAATACAGAACCCTGAGGGACACCATTCGTCACTGGTCTCTGCTTGGACATCAAGACATTAACTGCAACTGTTTAAGCATGACCATCCAGCCAATTCCTTATCCACTGAGAGGTCCACCTATCAAATCCATGTCTCTCCATTTTAGAGACAAGCATGTTGTGTGAGGCAGTATCAAATGCTTTGCACACGTTCCGGTCGATGATGTGAGTCCCTCTTCTTTCATCCACTAATGCTGTAACCCCGTCATAGAAGGCCACCAAATTTGTTAGCAAAAATACACAGGAAAAAAACAAACAAACAAAAAACAAAACCAAAAAGTGAAAAACATTACAGTAGTGCTACTGAATAAAATACTACTTCAACAACACTTAAGAATTATAACACAACACATGAGGCCCCAATACTTCCTGACGTTGGGTAAGGCTTCCTCCTCTGATGCAATCATTCTGCAGAGGAGTCAGGCTGCCGGCACCTGTTTCTATAGGCCTTTTGGAGAATCCCCCTTTACTGTCACACACATCTTATCATCTCTCTGTCTCTCTCAGACACCCACATACAAATGCATTTATCAATTTTGCTTTAGCATGACAGCTTTATGTCACCAGTGTTTTGTTCTGAGAGCTACATGGGCTTTACAACCAAATATTACTTTGAATGATTTCAAGTCATTATCTCTTTTGTCATCTGTTGCTGGTTCCTTCTTCATGTTACTTTCAAATCATAATCTCTGGGCACAATTGTTTACTTTTTTGTGCTACTTTTAGACATTGCATTTGCTCATCTCTAGGCAAGCATTTATTACTTGGGCAACGCCTTAGCTCCCCTTTCAGATATTAACTATAACAACTGCTGCACCAAAATTTGACAAGTTTGTGGCACCAAGAGATGGATGTGTAAACTTCATGAGGTTACTATATCTATAGAAAAAGCTGGAACAGTCTGAGGAATCTACTTTTGGTCACTGCACCTTTGTCCAAATTCTTATTTTGACAGAACTCTTTGAGCAGATTATAGACTAACACAAAACTCTGTTTCTTTTTGAATATATACATAACATTTTCATGTCAGGCAGTCTGACAAGTTGTTTAAAGGCAGAATTCATGTACAAGGCAGGCAATAGTGTTTCAGCTAAAGTAAACATGTATCCTTATGGCAATAATTAATATCTCCATTTTATTATGTCCTTGGCCACATGAGGCCTTGCCAGTGTTCAACTACCTTTATGGCAACTGTACAAAACTCCTATTTAATTGTCATGGTTTAATCCTGCTAGTCAGTTAAGCCCCGCATGGCTGCTTAGTCACTGCCCCATAGCAGGATGGGGGAGAGCATCGGAAGGGTAAATGTGAGAAAACCTGTGGGTTGAAGTAAAGACAGTTTAACAGGTAAAGCAAAAGCTGCACATGCAAGCAAAACAAAATAAGGAATTCATTCAACATTTTCCTTCGGCACGCAGATGTTCAGCCATCTTCAGGAAAGCAGGCCTGCATCACGCATAAAGGTTATCTGGGTTAACATAAGTTGTAATTCCAGACATCCCTCCTTTCCCCAGTTTATATTGCTGAGCACAACATCATACATATGGTATGGGATATCTCTTTGATCAGCTGGGGTCAGCTGTCCCAATTGTGCTCCTTCCCAGCTTTTTGTACACTCCCAGCCTAATTACTGGCATAGCACTATAAGAAGTGGAATAGGCCTTGATGATGTGTAAGCACTGCTCAGCAATAACTAAAACAACCCTCTGTTATCAAAACAGTTTTGGTCACAAGCCCAAATCAGCATCATAGAAGCTACTATGAAGAAAACTAGCTGTATTTCAACCAAAACCAGTACACTAGTGAGTAACAAAAGCAAGCAAACAAACAAACAAAAAAAGAGGAGTAACTAAAAAGTAACTGCTTTTTAAACCATTTTTACTATTGTAATTTTTTTTTTTTTTTCGGTGCAGATTGTTAAAACTTATATCCCATAGAGAGAAACAGTATAGAAGATACTTTCTGTTTTCATAAGGGAAGATAGAGTACGCTGTCTATTCATCACGAATTTTTAATGGGAGTTTTATGTGTTTTTAAAAGAACAGGTGAAATTAATCTCATCTCTACTTAGTTTTAACATATTGTCAATTTTTCAGTGCTCTTATAAAAATGTCATCATAATGTAAGAAGTTGCTGAAAAACTGACTACCATAAACGAAAAAAGAGTGATCAGTATTTCAATAAGTCTTTTCTGAGAACATTTTTTTCCTTGGATTACTTCCAAAATTAGAGTACAGTAAGACCACTGGCGACTTGACCTAAGGTGCAGCTTCCTGGACCGCCTATATACTTCATGAGAAACACATATCACTACTGTCAACCAAAACTGTAGCATTGATAGGAAGGTCATCAAGGAATAATATAAACTGACAAAGGGCATGAACACCACCAACACAACATGTTTTAAAGTGATTTTAAAGTGTCTTCAAAAATCAGTGTAAATTCTTGAGAAGGCAAAGTGATTAGGCCAGTCACGCACCAGCCGATGACACTTCAGGTTATGTGAACTTCGCATGTCACTGTATGAAATGTAGTTATCAGCTAGCTGGTATGCAAAGATGCACTGCACTCCTATAATATGCTGTTACACAGTAGATGAATCATGTACAAATACGAACCCAAATTCTGTCTTTTCTAAAGGAAAAAAAATCTCCTAGCTCCATTTCAATTAAATTCAAAGTCAAAGAATGGCAAATGTAATTAGTTTATGTCCTGTTATGGCAAACTCAGAAGCAGGTGCACAGTTGTGCTCAGTTAAATAGTATTTTTCAAATCAACAGCAGTAAGCATTTCAAGGATTTCCACCTGCCTTGTGATCACACCCTGTCTCAATGATTGCTTCTCATCAGTACATTACTTGTGGGTTGCCTGAGGATAGTCCATCTGGGCATATTCAGTGGTGTGTTAACCTGTGAGGCATATTTGTCTAAGATAACTTTAAAATACTCTGTATGGTGTGCTTGAGTGTCTAAAGCCAGGTTATGAGAATGCAAGATGAATCTGTTCAGGAAGTTAATCTTGGGACCTCAAGATGCTTTCCATGCAAATTATAGATATAATCCATCAGTCTGTTTAAAAATAGATATACATGCTGTTTTTCTTTTCCTTGCTGCACTACAACTAACAAAAGGTTCTAGAGGTTTCTCCTTTCTGTTTTCTCTACTTGTTCACTTGAGTTAATTTTATTTCACTTAAAGTAGCTTAGCTTCAGATATGCCCCTGTTTTCATGTGCAAATTATGTTCCCGCCTTGAAGGGTGACATAATAATGTCTTTAAACTTTTGTATTTCAAACTGATTGTTTTTCTCTTTCAGTCTTGCCACATATATCTCACTGCAGCCCCCAGAGAGCTCTGTCTTCTTCCTTGCATTTGAAGGTTTATCTTGAGGCAGGTAAAAGGAAGCAGCCTTTCTTTTTGAATACTCACACATTTCTACTCTGATATTATATCATCCTCCTCTTTGCACGATTTAAAATCACTGGCAGCAAACTGTGATCATACCAGTCCTGATCAACTTACTCAAGCATCGTTTTGATTACCTCTTTGATTGCCTCTTCGCAATCTCCTTTTAAATGTAACTGCATTTTCATGCATGTTTGATTTGTTTTCAGCACTATTCTGATACAACACTAACCATTTGAATAATTACACATTATTATGTTTTGGTTTGGGTTTTTTTTTGTAATGTTAGGTGGAAAAAAGCTTTTTTTCCATAAATAATAAATATTATGTGAAATGCATTAGAATCATGACATTGCAGTATTATAAAGCTTACACATGTTGAACAATGCTAAAAGAAAAAACTGTATTAAAAATAATGAACAAATGCAAATATAGGATAAGTGAGATTAGAATCAGGCACATTGCACCTTTTGTAAGAAGGTATTACATTAAGGGGTTATTACTGAAATACCTTTATGACCTAAACATGATGAACTGTGTGCTGAAGTAACACAAACATGGAATTTAGATTTAGTTTTTAAAGAGCACCACAGAGAACTTAAAAGGCTTTGTCAAGTTGCTGGTTTTGTGTGGTGTTCCAACCTGTTGAAAATACCTATAACATCATCCTATTGCAGTCCTAGAAATTACATTGTGACACCAGTCTACACAAGAACACGACAAATCTCTAAGTTTAGAAGAGACATAAATGAAGAAAAATATTTTCCTACAGAATGCTGTATTGAGAATAATGATCAAATACATACAAACTGCTGTGTTAAACTTTTTTTTTCTGTGTGTATTTTGAACAGCTGTGAAGGTCCATCATGCCTTGCACCTCCAAAAACTACTTCAGACTCTATGAATTCACAGTTAAATAACTCAAATTACTAGGACGTTTCTGGAAGTAAAGCATGGGAAACTATGTGTACTGATGTTTTTCAGTTGAAAATATTGATAAGAACTGTGTCTGAAATTTAACATTTCTAAAATTAAGAGAGTATTGACTGTTGTTGTCCTTCCGTTTTTTTAAATCCTTGCTGGGAAATTAAATATGACAACTGAGTGGCAGGCCTCCTGACTTTTTGACAGGAATAAGTAGCCTCAAAATGCCTATGAAAAACACAGTAAAAGTTTAAACTCTAGAAATAAAATCTATATTACTGGATCAGCCTGAACTTTGGAATACAAACCTAGAGCTTTTATTTCATCTTCACTTTACTGCATCAGCATTCTGGGAATAATAAAGATTTCTGCTGACATATAACATTAGAGCAATAAATAAATAAAATGCATGAGGCTAATGGAAAACAATGCCAGCAGCTCACAAATACTGAGGTGAGCAATGTGAGAAACTAGTTTCAGACTGATGCTGTTTTCCATGCACGCAGTGTAAGAATACATTCCCATTTCTTCTGGGAATAGTATTCAGAGTACTGGTTGTCATTAGTGAACTTGTCATACAGCACTCACACTTGAATATAAATACAGTAATATCACTTTTACCTTTTTATTCCTTCTCGGGAATGTAAATCTTTCCTTGTAGGCATGCATGGATCTCCTAAAGCTGCACATGCACATCAGAGCCAGTATTAGGAGCTGGTATTAACCTTCTTGAAATTCACAGTGCTGAACAGAAAATGTTGAATAGGAGTGATTTTCAACTTCTTTTGTTTTCAGATTTTATTTACAATTCTTCATATTGTACATGTTAAAATAGAAGCATCAGGACCTATTTGCCAGAAGGCCTTCTTTATCCATTCCTAGACTGAGAAGAATAAAAATAGGAAAAAAAAATCAAACAGAAAGTGAAATAACAGCATTTTGGGTGCAGATGTCATGGTGATGCCAGCAGGGGGCTGCAGGGGTGGTCTGTGCTGGGTGAGGTGTTGGGAGAAAAGGGGTGAAGTTGAGCCTGGGAAAGGGGAAGAGGAGAGGCGTTATTGTTTCTCTTTGTCTTTCCCTACGCAAATATATTGCAACTGCCAATAACTTAAATTTATTTACTTCAAGTCAAGTGTGTTTTGCCAGTGAGGGTAATTGGTAAGCAATGTCTCTGTCTTTATGTCACCACATTACCTTTCCCATCCTATTTTCTCCCCCTGCCATGTTGAAGAGAGGGAGGGAAGGTGTGGGTGGGTAGGAGTTTGGCTGTTAGTCAAGGCTAACCTACCACGAACAGTTAAAATGTCTTTATTTTATTGTGTATAAAATTACACATCAGCTGTGAAATCCCTGTACATTAACAAGTAAATAACAGTACACAATTAATAACTAAACTTTTTTATTTGCATTAAATTTACCTATCATTTAACACAGTTATTTAAATATATATTTTCTTCTCTACTGAAACTTTTCCAAATATATATTTGCTCTTTATAATAATAACAATAAATGTAATAATGAAATATTGCATCATTTAATTCCTTCAACAGTTGCATGGAGAACATGCTTGTCACTTCACAAACCCACGTAGCGACAATTTCTGCCCTCTTAATTTAAACGCAGTATTTGGAAACAAACTTTAACGAACTAAAAGGTAGGAGTCTGGATTATCCAGGTCACTTGAGGTCTGTAAATAGTTGGTAGAGAAAGATAAGCACCTTTCAAAGGTAATTCAATCCACTCTAAATGACTTGTACAAGACGTCCACCTTTTGCCAGCTGGAAGTCAGGTGAGACTAACCATTGTGCACCCTAAATGAGATTTTTCCAAAGATAAGCATTACATGAACACCAATATAAATATTTGATAATCAATATTCAGCTAAATTCTTATTCTCTTCAGTAGGATCTTGATATTGGTGCTGCAGCATGAGAGGAGAGGAGACAGACAAAAATGATTATAAATATTTGTTATTCAAACAGTCCATCATCATGGACATATATGTTATAAACAGACATATAGAAATCATGTATGTTCTGTTGTGTTTGGTGTCAGAGATGTGCTACATAGGACTGAGTACTGAGGATTATGTTACATGTCTCAGCATGAAGCAGATGACATTAAATGATTTTTACTTTTTGCAATGAATCAAAGAAAAATCAAAGAATTGAGTTGGAGCCAGAGCTGGGTGCACTTATGGAAAACAGAGATATTAAACATCATCCTGAGATGAAAAATTCAGGACAAAAGAGTTCATTAAAGATTTTTCTCTGGGATACCAGAACATAGAAGACCACAAAAGACCATAGAATCATTTTGGTTGGAAGATAAATCTCCTGTGTTCCACAACTACCCTGCGCAAACATTGTAACTTGTCCCAGGTATGTGTACATTTAAAAAATAGTCTGAAAAACAAACGTACAAAATATAGACTGAAAATTCATCTATCCTAAGCAAATTTACAAGAACCAGCATTAGTATGCATTACAAAGCAAATTTAATGGGGGAAGGAGAGGCACGTTTAATCTAATTTTTATGTAAAGCTAAATGAGATCTTACCTAAGGTATCCTATATGACAAGCTGACATTCTAGCTCTGTGAAGGTAATTCATGCCCTTACTCCTCATTTTTCCCTATCTAATTTTCAGTCATGTTGCCTCAGTGGAATGTCTGCTTCCCTGTGTACCTAATGAATTCTTCAAGGTAACTGGCTTTCAGGTGGGTGTACTAGGGCTCAGTTCACCTCATCTTAAAATAGATAACTAAAATAGGCCAAATTAAATGGAAGGCTAAACTGCCAACTCAGATGGGGATTTCTATACTGTAGGATAGTAGAGTTCAGTAAGGTGAATCCCACCTCTGGTGTACTATTTTTGAAGTGTTCTATAGCTTATAGAAGTATGCAATTACCAGTGTGCATGTGTGTCTGTATGTGCGTTAAAGGACTTTTTTATCAATTTCACTGCTTTTTCTCTCTTAACTACAAAGATAAGAGAAATTTAGGCTATCAAATATGAGCAAAAATGGCCACATATATAATCAAAGTAAATAAATTTAAAAAAAAAAAGTAAAATTGCTTTACCTCAAAACAAAATTTTATGGAGTAAGGTGTTTAGGTACCATTTAACTGTTTATCAGCCAGACTTTCTAGAAATTTTGAACTACTTCCATAGCTTATCCTAATTCTGATAGAAGTCTTATATGGTTATATGAGAATATTTGGTGTTCTGTTTGATTTAATAGATGTATGTATTAAATTAACTTTCAAAAGAAGTAAATTAAGGGATTAAAACCTGTATCTAGGAGCCATAGTTGAACATTTTTAGCACCTCGATGTCCAGGATAGCTCAACAAAATACATCACAAAAAGAAGAAAAAAAAAAAAAAAAGCTGTGAGGAGAGGACTAATCAGTGAGGTGGCTGCTTTTTTAGACTAGGTTGCTATGTGAGTAAGCTCAATAATATCTTATATGTACTTTTCTGGAAGTCAAAGAGGGTGAGTGACTAACTACAAATGTTTTTAAAGTACACAAAGACTGTGGCTCTCAAAAAGACGATTTCTGCTATACCTGAGCAGACTATCCACGGAGATCTTAATTTTGCTTATTTCAATGTTCTAACTCATTAGAAATAATTTCGTATTTTGTAAAGGACTGATTAACACCTAAGCAATTATTTCATCATATGCATTATGTGTTTGTAAAGAGGTTTATATCAAGGCAATGAAAACACTGGCTTAATGTATGCCCATACCCTTAGAACAGCATGTGTACAATGAAGAAAACAACTTAATTTTGACTGGATAGTGGAATAAAAGATAAATAATCATGTACAGTTATCAGTAACAATATAAGAACAACAGACGTGGATTGGACAGAAAATGGGGTGCACTTCTTGAGAAGCAGGCTGCTCAGGGAGCTCAGGAAAAGAATTCCTAGCAAATCTGCATAGGAGTGAGTGTTGGACCGTTCAGATCTGCTATGGTTATGGTTGGAGATGGTGGACATGGTTGGAAAGACATCTAACTGCTGTACTCAGAAAGGGTAAATCATGCGAGTCCAAGTGCCCCACAGTCAGGTATCAGCTTGTCTGAGTTATTTTCTTTTATTTCAATATTTAATTTAATTGCATCAGTTCCATCTAATTCTCGTTTATTTTCATTACTTTATTGCTGAAATTAACTAACATATCTTAAAATAATAAAAAAATCAAACCACCTCATACCTCCCCCCAGCTTTTAGTCCAGTTTAGATTGTGGATCAGAAAGTATGATTTTGTCACTACCTGCAAAAGTCCACAGGCATTGTCTTGACCTGAGAGTGCGGGTTCTCAAGACTTGTTTGGGTTTGTCTTGACCTGAGCTATTTTAGAATTAACTGTGTGAATACACACGTCAAATAAATGTATGCAATCAATAAGTAAACGTTTTTAATTCTTCATATTAGTTGGCTAGAGGATATAAATTGTGTAACTTCAAACTAATGTTATGGGTGAAGATAATCAGACTTTAGTATGGAATCAATAATAAAAAAAAGGCGTATTGAGTTAGAAAAATATATAAAAATAACCCCAAGTAAGCATGACCCATATTAACGAAAAAGAAAACTCCAACATCAAAATCATATTTCTCTGGTGAAGAACTCAGAAACTCAGGATGATGACAATACACTGAAGTTCCCTAACACTATCATTCTTGAGGAGGGGTATACTTATTTCCCATGACAAGATTTTTACTGTAATAAGATATGTCAATAATTTGTTGAACATTTCAATATTATTGGATTATCAGTATTTTAGATCTTAATTTAAACAAACTAGTAATCCTCCCCATGGCTTTCCACAAATAAGTGTCCTTCAATAAACACTCATTAAGAAGAAAAAAATTAAACTTGTGCTTTTTCTTTACAAAGTTTGTGTTACAGAACTCATGTTTTAGCACTAAGGAACACCAGAGTCAAAGACCCATGAAACATCATCTAAAGATTAATATGAATGCTTGCATAATATTTTACTAGTCCTCAAAATGACTCATTGGCCCACATTATTAAGACAGTTTGACATAAAATAACTTTTATAGAAGTGATATTTTAATTCACGCTGTGGGATTAAAATGACAAACTCAACAGTAGCTCTTTCATCTTGAAAGGCTTGTTATGCTGGAGTATCCTATGCAATCATTGAAATGGCTAAAGGTCAGCTAAACCAAATCCCAAAGGCAGAGGACTAGCCTAAGTAATTCATGCTTCAAACGGCTCAGAAAATATATCTGTTCAGATGTCTGTAGTCTTGTCAGCCACATGTTATGATCTGAAAGAAGCCTGGTTAATTACCAGNCAACACGACCAACCAGCCAGTTACTTTTCATTCCACCTGAATACAATACAAATACAATCCAACCAATGACTATTTTACTCTCAGGGATTTATATCAGTGGATCTTCCGTGGAATTAAATTTATCTTGGGGTTCGTATATTTGAGCTAGAAGTCAATATTATTTTAATCTTTTTTCTTCTGTAGAAAGTCTAGTGAATAAGATTTTGTTTGTGTTCATATTTATACATAAATCTTGAATCAGCTGGAATTGGCTGGATGATGCAAAACTATATTAATTAAGAAATAATTTGCTGTATGCAAAAAAAAAGGTACATTTTTTATTTAACTAGCTATGCAGCTGCTTAAAAAAATAACTACATAATAACTGACTGAGAAAATTCATTACTCATGCTAAATTATTCCATTAGTTCTTTCAGAAATGTGAGGAAAAGATACAAATATTTGTAATTTGGAGACTCTTGTGTATAGAGATGTCTAGACACCCAAGGTAACACAGTTACCATGTTACAGCATCTTGGTCTCCCAGTCATCCTGATATCCTTACCTTACCAAACAACAGTTTTGCTCTCTCTTCACTTATATCAGGCAATGTATGCAGATGGTGCATATTTGGATCTTGTCATCAAGTGCAGTTGGAATGTTATCAGTGGGACTCTGAAGGCTATGACTTTGCATGTATCCTAGGGTTCACCCAAAGTGTAAACCATTGATGAGTAATTTTAAAAAGTATATTGCTATAACTAGCAGTTATCAATGGTTTTTATCTCTCTATATGTTTAAACATATATACATACATATGTGTCTTTTAACAGACCATTATTTTTAAACTAAAAACTATTCAGTGACGTAAAACAAGGATGCGTGTCTGACTAGGTTATGGTAAAAGAACATTATTTACACTACCAGGAAAAAGCAATATGAAGTCTGTTAAAGAAAACTGAGAGGTGGCTAATAGGACCCTCCAAAAGTGCAAGCACTATGTGATAGTAGAAGCCCTGAAAGTACATGCACAAAATGCTAGTAGGCCCCAAAGGGTGTAAGCACTAATCACCAGTAGTCAGTTACTTGTCACTGGTAAATGAATCATTGGAAACTGAGTAAAAACAGTTTTAGAGATGAGCTATGTATACTTATTTGCTTTTTCTTCGTATCTTATCCTGAAAGTGCTTTTATTTGGTTTACAAGGTTGCATTTGCGTTGTAACTGACCATTTGTGTACTTGTGTATTTATAAATAAATACAAAAATGACCCTTAGCAGAATTGGCACAAGAAGAGAGACCTTAAGCTCATCATCAGACTTTTCAAGGATAAGAAGAAGAAACTACCACAATCAACATTATATTCCTCCCTACAAAGGACTCCAGACACTCTCTATTCTCCTTCTCCTGGAACAAAACATTCTTTAGGACCCAGAGTGAAAGGGTAAGGGTGAGCATGTTACTGAACAGGAAGCCGAAGGAAGTGTATGGATAAGGATTAAAACTGTTACTATTATCTATACTTTTTCTGAAGTGCCATTTTTAAAATTCCTTTCCATTTCTATAATGATTGGACCTACAATAATAACCGTTTGATTAAACTATTATGATATCAGTTAGACTATAATAGATTTTGGTTTCACATGTAAGAAGTGTTTCTGTAGCCCACGTATGTTGGATGGGATGATCTGGTCCACCCCCCAAGTACTGCTTATTAAATCTGACTGCAACAGGAAACAAGCCAAGAGAAAAAAATAATTCAGAAAATCTTTAATTTGCTGTGGAATAAGCAATATATTACTTTAATGGACGCAGTTTAATGGATTGCATGTAAGAGAAAGGAGGAAGTTAAAAGAGGACAGTACACAAAATTATGACATTAAACAGTTGTAATGAATGTCTTTTTCTCCAGCCCCTGAAAATGCGTATTTTTATGTCTGTTGGAAATCTTACAAACCAAGCTATTAGCTCACAAAAGTCAAACTTTTGCTTTTTTTCAAGAGATATATTCTGCTTTCAGAAGTTTCTACTATTTTTTAATTTTCTGTGTTGTTCCTTTGCACCTCTGAAAATGAGTATAATGAGCCAGGAAAAAGGAAAAACGGATGACTCCAGCAGAAAAATAAGGTGGAACAGATACATGAATGGAGTGATGAGAAAGTAGGCAGGATCCCATGGGTATTGTAGAACTTTGTGAGGAAGACTGCACATTTCTGAGCATCTGATTAGATGTAAAATATTTAATGGAGAATTGAGCTTATAGGAAATAAAAGCAGTTATGAGAAATAAAGAAGAGCTGCAAAGGGAGAGGATTTGTATCTAAATGAGAAAGTCAACATAGGTTTGTGATGGAAGTTCACTGATGCTAAACCTCTCCTTAGAAGACAAAATGTGAAGTCAAGGTCTTACCTCATGCTTTGTTGTCAGGGAGAGAGCTATCTTTAATTAGAAGTCCCTCAGGGTAAAATAAATTAATAAACTAACAGGTAAGAAGTCAGCACTTTGCCATCTCGCTTCTTTCCTAGTTAGTTCACAGTTACCTGTATTGGGCAATTTCTGCTTCACGGAAGAAGATACTTAGATGATAGAGATTTAAGAGATGCTGGAGTTTGCTTTACCCAAGGATGAAGAGATGGAAATATTTTTTTGTGGATTGTTGAATTATGTTCTTTTTCAATATTTCTAAGAGTTGAGCTATTATCAACGAACTGTCTTTTCCCTTTGTACTTTTCCCTTTTTCCTTTTCCATTTTTACTTTCTTTTTTTTTCTGTTTTCTTTTTTCTCCTTTTTTTCCCCTTTCTTTTCTCTTTTTTCTTTTTTTCTTTTTCATTTTTTCTTTCATGTGAAAAAAGAATGCATATGTTATTTCTGTGTAGACTACCAGCACTCCCCAAGAGACCATTTATCTTCAATTATTAGTTCATCATTAAGTGGAGGAAAGAACATACATAATTTCTTATTGGTATGTAATGCATTAATATAATAATTCCAGTTGCTTTAAAATTGTCTATTATTATAATTTTGTCATAAAAATTTTTCTTTTAGCGTGTGTTATTTTTCCCTTATCAAATACTTTGGACGCAGTACATGCTGTAAAATACATTCGTACTGAACTACTTTATGTGAATCATTTCAAGATTAATTTTCTCATCCTTTTTATTAATGTAATACATGTCATGTCCTCTTTCTTGGGGATCGTAATAAAAGGATTTCTGCTTTTTGATTATAGGTGTTCCACTGCAGAATGAATTGAAGTTTGTAATGTTGTATAATGGTATTTACCCATCAGCAGGAAAATCATTGAAGTTATCTTTGCTTAGTATTTGTGGTTTGAATTTTCTCCCCTTTTGTGTATTTGAAAGTGTGCATCTCTCTCTTAAAAAAGGATTTCATCATTTATCTTCAGGGAGAGATTTTTGAAAGCACCTTACAAAATGTGCAGGCTTGCCTGATAACACACAAGAACTTCGCTATTGCAGACAAAAAGCTGGAGGTCAGATAGGCAATTTCACATGATTTCTGTGTACCAACACTTCAGTTGCTCAGTGGTAGCAGTTGTTCATGTTGAAATAATGGATAAAACTGGATTGACCATTTCAATTGAATTAACCTCTCTAATGACCAGATATGAACAAATGTATATATGAATATTTTTAATTATAGATACAGAAACACATATATATTTCTGCAGAGATGCTAACCAGCATCTATTCTTACTAAACTCCAGAAGGGATGAGAGCCTTGGCTCCTGTGCAAAGTGTGTTAAGTCTGTTCTCAGCTTTTGCATAATAATTTATTAGACTTATTTTACAAATACGTTCCCAGATATCTAAAAAAGGATATTTTAATTCTTTCACTAGGTTTCCAACTCTCACTTTCAAAATTTCTTGAACCATTCTGAATAATCTTTCAGTATTCAATTCAATTTTGCTGAATAATTATTTAGGATAATTACTTTAGAAGAAAAGAAACATGCTGTTTCTTACTAGTTCTTAATAACAGACATATGTATATTTGTTGTAGTCATAATATCATTTCCTTCTTCCTCTTTCTTTCTTTTGGTTGTATCTGTGTCAGGTCTTTGCAACGCTCTCTGGTGCTTTTTTGACATCTTTCTGTGGACATTTGATTATTCCTTTTCTACGGATTTTTTTCTACAGATTTTTTCCTACAGATCTTAGAATTCATAGCAGAAAGAAATCTCCAGTCACCTGGACTTTTTTATTTCCTTTTCGCCCTTCTTTACTAAAATTATAATCACGTTGTGATGCTCAAATTAAACTACAAATCTCTGTGCTTCCACAGATTTGAATCTTACCACTGTTTGTTGAAACTGTTCTCCCGTTATTGTTTTACTACCTATGTGCTTCTTTCTCTTCTATAGAAGCAGAATTGCTGCTGAATTGTCCCTTAATGCTCAGAAACTTCCTTCACATCACAGAAGAGAATCAAAACATAAAGTTAACCAACAACATATCAAAGCAATACTGCGACATGGCCTACTGGGAAAAAGTATTCTCTGGAAGGTTATCAAGGATGCTCATGAAAACAAGGAGAGAGTTAACCTTTTTTTTTTTTTTTTCCCTAGTGAATAAATCATATTTGTAACATATCTCATGAATAGGACAAGTATAGAAGTAAAATGTTAACAGAAACAACAGAAGCAATGTCAAGGTCATTCTAACATAAGGCAAGCACAGCTGGAATCAACTCTTTAAGAAAAAAAAAATTTAAAAAAAAAGAAAAAGAAAAAACAGCCTAGAATCAGCTATATCTGTAAATCAGTTTATTTCTCACAAAAAAGTATGTAAAAATGGTATAAATAAACGAATACCAACGAAGTCCACCACTATCTTTGAAAAATTTCTGCTTGTTCCCGTTATACAAAATCATGCCAAAGTTTCTGAAAATAATTTGATTGTGCATGTATTTTTAGTAAGAAGATTATGCTCATTAATCTTACAGAGATACTATTTGTAATCAGTGCAGATCTTTATTTTTCTTATGATAATATAGCAATGATTTTATTATTTTCTTGCTTGTGTATTAGATATTTTTAGACTCTTACTTGCTGATGCAGTTAATGAGTGTCATAAAAAAAAATGGGAAGATGTCTTTGAAAATTCCTTCTTTTGATTGCCTATTCCATTTTCTTAGTGAAGATGTTATGAAAACTAGGTAAGGAAGGAGAAAAAAAATAAGGAAACCAACTGCTAGAGAAAACAACCTTGAAATTAGATGTGCAATTCATTCTGGTGCAGTTCGGTGGCCAAAAGACAGGCAAGCAGAGTGCAGAAAGAAATATGGTGAAAACTCCTGGAATATTGACTTAAAAAAAAAAAAAAAAAGTTTCTGAGAAAATTTGAGAGGAAAAAAAATTAGTGGCAATTTTTTATCGAACTCCTACACAAACTTCAAGTGGAAAACATCAAAGCTTTAACAGTTATGATCTCTTTAACCACTTAATTACACCCACATTTTCCTGAGTTCTATTACCTTTAACTGCTGGTTTGAGGTAACTTTATGATCTCTGCTAATGTGTAAAACCTACCACCCTTTTTACTGAGCTCAGGCATCTTTATGAAGAAGAGGGCAAGAATATCAATAAGAATAAAAATCTAAGATAAATAATAATTTTTTTAAAATAGCCAATAGTAATATAAAGATAGCAATGAACAAATTAACAAAACTGAAAACAGTGATGAAGACACTGAAAGAAATGGTCTGTTTGAGATCAGCTGGGTTATAAGGGGGAGAGTGACTATGCTATAGAAACACTTATTAACTATTCATCACTCTCCAAGTTTATAGATTTCAAAGTTAACCAAAAACCATAAGCAGAAAAAATCTTTTGTATGAGATATCTTGGAGTATTATAAGCTTTGTCCTAACTATACCAGCTACTGCTTGTTTTTATTAGAAGTTGAAAAAGACCGCTCTGCTTCCACTGTCACTGGAAGTAGCATTAGCTGTGGAAAAGGTCGAAAGACAAATAATAGCTACAGGGTCTCATTTTTTTTTTTTTTTTAATGGGTAACAAAATAATATTTGCTCTACTTTTTCCTTATTATTCCAGCAATAGACAATGATCTGCGTTACTGGCAGGCAGGGATGTATTTTTGAAGGCAGAGGAATGAATGACACAAGACTTCTTGTTCATGAGTATCTTGTAAACAATACTAGTTTTGTAAGCTTTCTTGTCTTTTTTTTTTTTTTTTCCCTGTTGTAAGTGGGTGAATTGCTGACCTTGAGCTCAGATACATATATATTATAAGGAGAGAACTGAGCTAATCCAGAAAATATGTTATATTAAAATTAGACTTTTATAAACAAAACCTGTTTTAATCTCATAGGATTAAATCCTCAAAAGGAAAATATATCCCACCCGTGTACTGCACCTGCCTACTGTAGGCTTTTTTCACACTTTCTAGATAGCATCTGATACAAAACATCTTTAGGAAGACAGTACATTAGTTTAAAAGGTCAAATCCCTGATCCAGTAAAATTATTTAAGTATCTAGTACAACATCAATGTTTCTGCTTTTCCTCCTTTCTTGTTAGTAGCAGTAGTTACTGTTAAGTGGTCCTTAGCCCTAATTATTCTCCTAAAGAAAGATTGTCTTGTTCCTTAAGCAAACTTCGAAGGATTCAGAAGTATCAAATTCAAGTGCAGCCTTCACTGTCTTGGTTACCATAACAAAACAGAAATGGCTTGAGATCTTAGAATTCATAGCAGAAAGAAATCTCCAGTCACCTGGACTGATGATTGTTCTTCACAGCTGAGGCTGTTCTACAGCCTTATTAGCATTAAAGTTCTTAATAGATTACTCATCTGCAAAACTGCTTGCTATTAATATGACCACTTTTGTCCTGTGTCCTATGAGTTCTGTTTTTAACAGAAAGATTCTGTCTTCATGGTAGGATTTTCTAGGTTTATTTGTTTTCTTTTGAAACTAATTAGCTGAATTTCAACTGCTGGAGAAACAACTCATTGTGTACAGTGTCATACTAGTTTTTTTTTTAAAAAAAAAGTTTCTTTGTTCTGCTGTATTAGGACCCAGAAAAAAAAAAGAAAAAAGAAAAAAAAAAAAGAAGTACAGACTCGTTACATCGTTTATATCATTTATTATTCTGACTGTACCCTATACTCAAACTCAGACTTTTATGTTCTGAAATAGTTTTCTTCCTTCTCATCCTCTGTTTATCCAGTTCTTTCCTTCTTTAGGTAAAACAAATTTAAAATTACCTATGACATCATAAAGTTTCCTTTTTGTGTGTAGTGAGGACTAAAACATTATCTTTACAAATGTCAGCAAAGACTTTGTAGTCATGACAGATAACTACAAAACATGTTCATCCCAACTGCTACCTTGCCCTCACAGTGTAAAGCAACAGAAAAGCTGCCATAACCAGTTTTCTTTGAATTCCACCATTTCCAAAAACAAAGCTTGTGTAGTTCTACCAGGTCATCCTTGGACATACAACTGAGTGGTTGAGATGTAACCAGCAGGGTACTGCAGTGGATAGGAACTCTGAGGGCAACTAGCCTGCATACTGCATTCAGGGCCAGGTAGGCATTCTGGAATTTTAAGAGACAACACTTTCAAAATTGCTTAAATTTTGTAGATTTTCAATGAACTTCTTGAGCCAGATTTAAAAAAAAAGTATGCTGGGTACTAATACAAGAACTACTTACCACCAGCTCAGCACACTAGGAACTAGCTCCAAGAACAATCATGCTGTGGAGGCAGGTTCCCAGAGGTCTTAAAATAGTGACCGGAGGAAAGTTATGTGTCTAAGTTGGGAAACAAACAGCTAGAAGGCAAGTCATTTCAGCATAACACTATTTCCTCTAAAAAATCTGATATGCTTACCGAAACTTCAGAGCCAGAAACAATTTTCCCTGTTTTACCTTATGGATTACGTCTGTGAGTCATGAGAGGGGAAATAAATCAGTGTGGTCTCTTCATGCTATACCTAGTCTGTAGAACACACTATCAGGACACAGAAGGCCTGGGTTATTTTGCTCTCTGTATCTTAAGATCCCTGAATTTGCAAATCTGCTACAAATCCTCTCAGATGGATATTTTATTATGGGATTTATAAAATAAGTTTGATGTTCTAGTTAGTAGGTTACTTGACTAAGTGATTGCATCTCACTTGATATGTTATTGCAATTTTAAATTAACATGCCATTGTTTACTCCATAGTTAGCTGAAAATCACCAGCTTAATCTGTCTGATGTCATATGTTAAAGCTTTTAATTGGCCCATTAGGAACAATTTACGCATCTGTCAAGTACACAAGTAAAAAATTCTGTTTTGTGAATACTTACATTAGAATTAAAACCTGCTAGGCTTCTATAAATCAAACAAATGCAGTTTAATCTGAGAAACTAATAAATACGTGTCTATGACTCTGAAGCTAAGAACTTCCTCAATTTTAAACCTTTTCTGCAACTGCTTAGTGCAGTGAGCAGAGCTGCAGCTGGTAATAGGGCTCTCCAGTACTTTTCTCAAGTGGAAAGCTGGGCTTGGGGTTCATCCAGGAGACAAACTTGTCATGATGCTGGCAGAGGCCAGCCTGAAGCATGACTGGAGATGAGGATGTGGCACAGGTACCACCACATCATCACTAGAACCAGGCTGTGGTTCTACTGAGCCAAAATTAGGTCCTGGCCTTGGGCAAGGTGAGTGTTTCAGGTGAGGCTTATCAGGAAGAGTGAGGCTGAGTGGTGTTCTTGGTGCCTTGACAATTAGGTGAGATGACTCTTCCCTTTGGGTCCTAAGTCAGATCTACCTATCATCTTGCTCTTGCTGCCTTCACATCTACCTTAACTATTCTCATCTATATTATTTTGATATACAGTAAGGCATAATAAATACTGGATCTAATTAGAATTCTACATGTTATCAGATATTTCTTCTCTGCATAAATATTTGCAAGGTTATGTAAGAGCAACCTAGCATTATTTTATATCTGCTTTGACCAACAACTATTAACTTTTCCTGCTCTCGTAATAAGTTCTGTTGAGCATCATTAGGGTTTTATTTTGCTGTTTAACATCAGAGGCAGAAATATATGTATGTTCACGCCCTTCTTAATGTTTTTAATGGTCCACTGCTAGCATTTAAAGAAAAATACTGCTGGTTTGGGCTTTTTTCTTCTTCTTTTTGGAGGGCTTTGTACATGTGTAGTAAGGCTTCATTCAGCCTTATTGTTATCCCTAGCTGATACAGAATCTTTGGTTCAGGTCTTTGTCACATAAAGTATTTACTATTGTAATCCTTTGTCAATGAGACTTTTTTATCAGTCCTTGTAAGACTCCAGGCTATATAGAAATGCTGCTGTTTGAAATTAGACTAGCACAAGATTAAATCGGAGAAAGATTAAATCTGAGTAACATGGTTTTGTCTGCTATCCACGAATACATATCAAGTTTCGTACTAATGTAAAAGCTTTTCTGTAAAAATATAAAAATCTGTGTAAGCCCAATCCTTAAAAACTATGAAGTGAAAAAAAAATAAAAAGAAATACATATGAATTAAATGTTCTGTGTCAGTACAGCAATACATTCAAATATTTGACTATCACAGCAAAAAAATAAGACAAATATTGTGCTACAGCAGATAGTGCTGAAATTGATAATTTTGATTTTTTTTTTGCCTAATGCTATTTTCAATTCCTTTTTTAATTGTCTTTTTTTTTCACTTTTTTAAGTGTTAGGGACAGTTTAATTCATGTTTACACGAAAATAATCAGCAAACAGTCAAAAACATACTGTGGAGTTTCATTTGAAACAGACTTTAAAGGAGTTGGGTTTTTTTTTTTTTTGGTCATGATTTGGGAAAAAAAAAAAGAAAAAGGAAAAAATAAGACATAACTAGTCCATAACTTTAGTAATTTAAAATATTTGAGAAAAGGAGTGAAGAAAAAATAGTGCCTGTGCAGATATGTTCTTCCTTTTTAGAAAGCAAGTCAATTTTTCAGTTCCATTTTCTTTTCCTAGTAAATCATATGGAAGATAAACCTACTCAGAAAACAATGAGTTTGGCCTTGCTTTTTCTCTGCATTGTTCATCAGTAGTGCCAGGTTCATTATAATTGCTATTGATGTGATGGGAAATGATATAAGAAATGATTTAGCGGGTTGATTTTCAGTTAAAAGAAATATTATCACAAAGTTCTTCCCTTAATTTTTATAAGTAGCATTTATCCTGTAACAGCCAGACTCCACTGCGACAAGACTAGTATTATAATGTGTCTTCCATGCATCATCCCTCACCATGTGACAGAACTGCTTTCACAGCACAGGCAAGCTTGGCTGAAATATAATTTATTTCACGAAATCAAGAGGTGGAAAATTAATCACAAAACTACTAGTTTACTCTCTTCATGAGGGGGACATCTAAGACTCGGTAGGCTAATTGGAACAGTGGTGTCATGTGTCATGTGCCCTCCCCTCCCCAAGGCAGAATTTCTCAAACTTCTCAAATAAACTTCACTTTCTTTATGAAAGGCTATGAAAAATCTTAATGAGGAAACATCCTTATTCCTTTTAGAAGCCTTTCTAATGAAGAAACAGAGAAGACTTGTTAAGTGAAAGTGAACAATCAAGACGGCACAGAGGAGATGGGCACAAGCGATGCACCCATGAAGCTCGGGGAAGAAGTAGGAAATGACTGTTGAAAAAAAGCTGAATTTATCTCAACACAAATGCAGCCAGAAGATGGCCTTTATTTTAGGTGACAGCTGTATCAGCTGGGTGGATCAACTGGTTGTCTAAATAGCTTTCCATGAGTTAATCAAAAAGGTGCAAATGTCTTCCTGAGCTGGCTATACCAGAATGGGCGAAATGTATATGTGGCTCAGCCCACCATATTATATCAAAACCGCAAAATCATAATGAACTTTGAAAAAGCAAAGGGCTTGAGCTGGCTTCAACTCACACATTCCTTCCTAGTAACTAATGATGCTCATCATGATGAAGGTGAGCATAGAAAGATGGATTAAAAGGAAGCATGCAACAGCTAGAAGCAAGGTCAAGCAACCTGAGAGATAGATATAGATAGCCTCTGTGCATGAAAGGATAGAGTTAAGAAAGACAAAACCCATGTCTTGCAAGGGATGTGAAAGACAACAAGGGCTTTGACAGGTAAATCAGTACCAAAAAGAAGACTAGGGCCTGCTGCTGAATGGGATGAGGAATCTGGTAACAAAGGAAAGAGAAAACACCAAGGTACTCCATGCCTTCTTTGCCTTAGTCTTCAGTGGTAAGATTAATCTCTGCTGTAGGAACATCTGGAGCAATGAAAACAATGTTGGTGGAGAAGGATCAGCCTAGGGTATATTTCAACAGGCAGTATATACACAAGCCTGTGAGACCTGCTATTGTGTACTCACACTTACTAAGGGAAGAGACCAGTGCCATTGGCTGAACCCTGTAAGGGTATGTGAAAGGTAAGACTGCTTCACTGAGATTACCCAATCAAGGACCTTTTCAATATAAAAGTGATAATAAGTAAAAAGGGAAACAAAACCACGCAGACACAAAGCTGAAAGTCATAGGATAATTCAGATTATGTGAAAGACCAAAAGCCTCCAGTTGCTAATTGATGGGCCATTAAGAAAAGCACAGCTTTGAAGAGAGAAAAGATGACTTTGGGAAGGAAGGAGGGAGGGAGGGAATGAAGGAGGGAAGAAGGGAAGGAGGGAGGCAGGGAGGGAGGGAAGGAGGGAAGGAAGGTAGGGAGGGAGGGAGGGAGGGAGGAAGGAAGGAAGGAAGGCTCAGTGCTAGTGGCTGGAGCAGGACTGTGGGTCACAACCTGTGTACCTGGTAACAGCTGCTGTACGTAAGTGTTTGTATCATCCCCATACCATGGGATGTGCGTAGGTATCCCCTAGCAAACTTCAAGCTGGACCAGCCAACAAGTGCTGGGGGGCGGGGTTTGAGGGTAGAGAGTTGGTCCAGCATGGAATATCTGATGGGCAAAGTTCCATGCTGGAGTGCCCAGGGGACTTGCAAATGTAGAGTGCATGTGAGACAAGTGTATGAATGCAGTGTGTTTGAAGAGAATACCAAGCTGGACCACTTGGCAGGTAGGAGTCCTGTGCAGTGGTTAGAAGGCCCCAGGATCCAGGCAGGGGAGTCAGGCAGACATGTATGCTGGTGCTTGAGGAATCTGTACATATGCATGTGCTTGTGAACCTGGTGGGTGTCCTGTGTGTGCCTGTACTAATGACCTTCAATTCTGACCAGTCAAAGATGAAGAGGGGGACATGGCTGTTCATACTCATGCTTTATGGGAGCACAATAAATATGTAGCCAGCCATATCAGTGACCTCTGTGTGTGTGTGTGTGTGTGTGCACGTGTGTGCGTGTTTTTGTTTGGGATACATGTTCAGCTTCGCTACTGTGTGAACCTGCAAATGGGAAGGCAGCAGTCGTGTTTCAGGCCTGGTTCCCTAGGTGCACCAGGCAGGGCTCCAGCTTCCTTCCTCCATGAGGAAGTCCTGGGCCTGAAGCTGCTGAAGGTGGTGGCTGCTTTTGACATCCCTCAAAAAGATCATTGTGCTGCCATTCAGAGGAACCTCAATGAGCTGGAGAACTGGGACAAGAGGAATCTTTTTAATTTCAACAAAGGTAAATTTAAAGTCTTGCACCTCGAGAGGAATTACTCCATGCATCAGTAAAGGCTGGAGGCCAACAGGGTGGAAAGCAGCAGATTTCGGGTACTGGTGGACAATAAACTGATAACAAGCCAGCTAGGCACCCTTGTGGCAAAGGTGGCCAACAATTTTCTGGATTGCATTAGAAAGAACAAAGCCACCAGGTCACAGGGGGTGATCCTTCCTCTCTATTCTGCACTGGTAATGGCACATCTGGAGTAACGTGTCTGGGCTCTCCAGTACAATAAAGACATGGACACACATTTTTGTTTGTTGGTTTGTTTATAAGGAGTCACATGAAAAAGACAAGGGGTAATGCATACAAGACATTTTTCATGATGAGAACAATCAGCCACTGGAATAATCTCCCCAAGCACATGGTGGATTCTCCAACATTGGACAGTTTTAAGATTGAGCTGGACGGGGTGCTGGGCCGTCTTGTCTTAACAACGCTTTTGTAAAGAAAGATTAGACCAGATGATCTTTGAGGTCCCTTGCAACCTGGTATTCTATGGTTCTATGGTTCTATGATACTAAAGCTAGTCCAGAGAAAAGCCATGAAGATGATTAAGGGACCAGGGTGTTTGTCATAAAAGGAGAGGCTGAGGGAGCTGGGACTGTCTAGCTAGAAAAAGATAAGACTCAGGGGGGAATCCTATTAGTCTGCATAAATGCTTGAAGGGAGGGTATAAAGAAGGTGGAGTCCAGTAACAGGACAAGAGGCAATGGGCACAAATTAACCTACAGCAAATTCAGTTTCAGCATCGGAAAAATATATTTTTTATTGTGATGGTGACCAAATTCTANTCTATGGTTCTATGGTTCTATGATACTAAAGCTAGTCCAGAGAAAAGCCATGAAGATGATTAAGGGACCAGGGTGTTTGTCATAAAAGGAGAGGCTGAGGGAGCTGGGACTGTCTAGCTAGAAAAAGATAAGACTCAGGGGGGAATCCTATTAGTCTGCATAAATGCTTGAAGGGAGGGTATAAAGAAGGTGGAGTCCAGTAACAGGACAAGAGGCAATGGGCACAAATTAACCTACAGCAAATTCAGTTTCAGCATCGGAAAAATATATTTTTTATTGTGATGGTGACCAAATTCTAGAACAGGTTGCCCAGAAAAGTTGTGGTGAAGTCTACCTTCCTGGAGATATTCAAACCTGACTAGATACAGCCATCAGCAACTTGCTGTAGTTGACCCTCCTCTGAGCAAGAGGCTGGACTAGGTGATCTGCAGAGGTCCCTGCTGACAGCAACTATTCTGTGACTCTGTTATTCCATGAAGATGGAAGTCTAGAAGACTAAACCAGTCATTTTCCTCAATATTACCAACTTTTTTTTTTCTCATTAATCAGTGAGAATGAAGTTCCTAGTTCCATAGAAGTGAAATTATGTCAAAAAGAAATATATGAAAGAGGGCACAATTCCTATGCAAGAGAAACCACTGGGTATGTAATGATAAGAACCTTAAAAACAATCTCAAAGCCAAAATAACTTAGCCACTCAGAATTAAAATGTAAGTCAAACATCGGTTAAGACTTTTGCCTTTTCTGATTTGAGGCAATTTCCAATGTATGGTTGTATTGAACATTATAATTAGCTGATGACTTTATGTCTGTTAAAATATTTGAGTTATCGTGTGCTCTGTTCTACTATTCATAAGTGTCAGTGCCAAATTGCCAACTATTACGCTAAATAATGTAATCTATGCAGCTATGCACACATATATAGGAGATTTATAGGAAGACAATGAAAACCTAATCAGCAAGAAATAAGATCACTGACCCTGACAGAAGAGTTATATGAAGCTTATTTGAGGTATTTAAAATTATATTATGTAGAGTAATTTTAATTTTCATTTATGTACAACTGCATCAGTTGAACTAAAAAAAAAAAAAAAAAAGGAGGAAAAGTAACAACCAAAGACCCCAAAAATCATGCTGTGTCCCAAAGTTTTCATAATTTCAAACACATTTAAAAAATCATTCTTGTTATCATTCAGGTTGTCCAATATTCAGATTGAGAAAAAAAGCTGGCTAACCTAGGTATCATCAGGATATTTTCTTCAGATAATAAGGCAAATAAACTTACTTTTCATTATGCAAGATACAGAGGAAATCGCTTTACATAGTTGGTTGGCATCTTTGAAGTTTTTTGGCATTTTGCTTTAGTCTGGAGGTGGGGAAGCAAGCTTTCTTTCACTGAAATATGAGAGACACTGCTCAAGACCAGATGAAAGAATAAGAACATACAAAATACAAGTGACATCCTCACCCCAACATAGATGAGCCATAACTGTGCAGCATGGGTTATTAAGTGTATCAATTTGAGTCCGAAAGCAGTGCCATGACATATCTGTGGCAGCAGCTCAACACCATAGTAAATGAAGCTGTCATCTATACCTTTCTTTGAATCAATGCATGCTTGTGTAAATATCTGCAACACTGTGTAATCATGGCCAAAAAAGGATCTGAGACATACAGACAGAACTGTCAAATATGGCATAGGGTCAATAAGAGACCTCCATCTTTCTGAAGCAGAAATTGTAGGGCGGTTAAAATAGTGAGGACAACTGGCTACCCTTTTTCTCTTTTGGAACCAAGTGACATATAAAATTCTTGAAAATGGGATGTTGATCTGAATACATGTAATAGTAAGTATAGTACATAATATATACTCCATTGTTTCAAGGACATGTAACAGTTGGTGAGCCTTGTTATCACACCAAAGAACACATTCACAACTCTACACTATAGGAGATTTTGATTTGTCAAGTTTCTCTTGAGCAAAGTGTTTTGTTGTGTTTTGTTTTGTTTTGTTTTTTAAAAAAAAAGCATACACAATCTTTTCCTCAGGATTCAGGTGCCTCTTCAAGACTATATTTTAGTCCAAGACAAAACGTCCTGTCCATCTTCCTTTCCAAACACAGAGAAAGTGATATAGTAATTCATTCTAGTTATACTTGGATTTAGCTCAGAAGATAACATTGTGTATCCCATTAGTGGTGACAGCAGTACATTTGTAAATAAAACTAATTTTTTAGAGTCCATAAATACTGTAAAAATCATTACGACTATGTTTGGCAATGTGGTCCTTAGCTACACCTTCACTTAAAAAAATTATGTTAGCTTTGATTAATTTTGGAATTTTGTTAAGATGCTGAAAGAATTCTAAAACATTTATAAATTGCAGCAAATCTTTGGGGTTTTTTTGGTGTTTTGCTGGGTTGGTTTATTTTTCTTTTTTTTTTTTTTTTGTAATTTTACAATCTAATTCAATGCAGATTTTTTCACTTATCTTAAACCTGTTTTCAGTTTTTGGATTTTTAGCTATCTTCATGGTATTTAGCAATGTCCATAGAAAGTCAACAGTAAGTCTGAAGGTTTTGTTAGAGTTCATGGAGTATATATGTTTTGTTACAGACCTGGATATTTTCTGGAACAGAAATTTTGATAGATATTGAATTTATGATTTTTTTTTTTAATAACACTAACATCTTCAGGTTTTTCTTCGATTATTAATTCATCTGCAGTTCTCTGAAAGTTTGTTAGTATACAAGTCACTATGTCTTGTCAAAAAACTCTCACATGTTTTTTTACTTCAGTATGTGGTTTGCATCCACCTGGATAGCTACAGTTGCTATGACTTTCTGTGTTTGGTCTCAGGTGTAAATGAAGATCGATAAAGTCCTTGACTGGAAACTGAAATGAGCATTTAGAACAAAAATTTGACTTTCTGACAGCTAGCTGTGAGACTTTTTTTAAGAAGACAAGCTATTTAATGAACTATGATTAGTGAGGATAATGAAATCTCAAAGACCTTGCCCTGTTGAATAGGCTGCAGATCTTTGATGAAAAGTGGAAATGCTATTTTGTCCAACTTACTGAAGCAGATTTTTCTTCCAGTCATCGACATTTTGATCTTGTCTTGGTCTTATCTTGAGCCAACTGCTCTACACCTCTGTAGGCTTGGCTGAATGTAGCAATTAACATTTGGAAATAGAACCAATAGCTGAATATGTCTGCTGTTCTGCTAGCATTCAAGCCCATCATGGCTTATTCGTAGCTACCAGAGAAAAATGAATGTGAGTGATGATAACATAGGACATTGCAGATGACAATAGGAGAGATTAGTCTTCAACCATTTCAATTCTGATACAAAAATATTACTTTGAAAAAGGGCTTCATTTTTTTTTCCCTCTGTAACTTTGAAATATCTTTATCTTTTAACTGTACTTTCAGGCTGAAAAAAAAATGTTTATTGTATTATCCTTACATAAGGTTCTTTCTGGGATTTGGGAGTTTGTGTTCCCTCATTTCTGGATAATTCCCATAAAATTGCAGGCAACTCTAAAATAAAGTCTATATTTTTGACCAGATATTCCTTCCAAATTTAAATACTAATTTAAATAAAACATAATCATGATAGATAAATTGCTTAGGAAGTTTAAGTTCCCTGACATGGAGAGTAAAAATTATGAGGGTGTAGTTTTGAGAGAGAAAGAGGTATTTCTTATTTCTGACTGAAAGACAGATGATAATGTGCTCTTGAAACAAAGGGAAATGGTCTACTGGGCTGCATTATGTTAAGCCTTGCCAGCAGGTCAAGGAAGGTGATCCTTCTCATCTATTCATCACTGGTGAGACCACACCTAGAATCATAGAATGATTTGGAAGGGATCCACAAGGATCATCGAGTCCAGCTCCTGTCACTGCATATGGCAGCCCCACAGTTCACACCATGTGTCTGAGGGCATTGTCTAGTGTCCTCCTGAACACTGTCAGGCTTGAGGCTGTGACTATCTTCCTGGAGTCCTATGTCCAGTTCTGGGCTCTTCAGTAAAAGAGAGACATGGACATGCTGGAGATAGTCCAAAAAAGTGCCATGAAGGTGATAAAGGGACTGGAGCATCTCTCCTATGAGGAAATGCTGAGACACTTTGAACTCTTGAGCCTTGATAAGAGAAGGCTCAGCGGAAATCTCATCAATGTGTATAAATACCTGAAGGAAGGGTGTAAAAAAAAAGGAGCACAGCTTTTTTCAGTGGCAGGACCAGATGCAATGGGAACAAACTGAAACACAGGAGGTTCCACCTGAGCCTCAGGAAAAACATTTTTAATGTGAAGCTGACTGAGCATTGACACAGGTTTCCCAGAGGCTGTGGAGTCTCCCTCCTTGAAGATATTCAAAAGCCATCTAGACATGTTCCTGAACAACTGAATCTAGGTGGTCCTGCTTTGGCAGGATGGCTGGACCAAATGATCTCTAGAGGTCCTTTCCAACCTCAACCATTATATGATTCCGTGATTCCAAAACTTTTGGTTTTGTTCATGTTACAAAATAAATATATTAATCCAAGTAATTACATTTATATAGGAATAAAGATATAGCACCTTTACAATATAGATTATCATGTAGTATAACATAAAGACAGAGCCCTTTTTGGTTGTTTTTGTTTGGTTTTTGATCATCTATTTTCAAAGCCAGAGGCAACTGCAATACTTCAGTAATAACATATGATGGAGTAACTTACTCTTTCATGTCAATATCTAGGAAGCAGGCCTTGTCATACTGAAGCATTTTAAAGGAATTTAGGTTTACTCCTACATAAGCCTGAACACAGCAATCACAGTCTTGGAACAGTTCTCAGTTCTGCCACTTTCTTAAGCCAACAGCTCTGAGTTGAGGAGTCTATAGGGGGTTTCTGAGGGTGTTCATGCAATCTGAGACAAGTAATCTGACATTAAAGTTTCAGAGGATATCTGTGGGAAAAAGGTAATATAAAAAAAAACTAACTTCAGCTACTCTATACTAAATATTTGTGTTATCACAATAAGACATTATTGCTCTTTCATTGAAAGGATAGCTATGTCAAGAGAATCCAGTACTTTCAGAAGGAAGAAAGTACATTAACCACACAAAAGATACGTTTACTTAACTTTTTACAACACACTAATGTGTTTTTACTTATGTATAGCAAAGTGGGTGAGTCACACCATAACGAAGATGTTATTGGTTACTGGTGTCCATTGGTTACACTGGCTCCATAGCCCTGCATTTATTAACAGGGCTTTGTTTTGTTTTGTTTTGTTTTGTTTTGTTTTGTTTTGTTTTGTTGTTTGTTTGTTTGTTGGTTTGGTTATTTTAGTTAATAGGTAATTGTTTCAGGCAATCCCAAATCTCTAAATAAATTTTAAAAAATCAAAGCTATAATCCATTACTATTGTTTCTATCATTTCCATTGTCTCACATTCCATGCCATAAAAAGATTGATTACGCATGTTTGTGTTACTGCTAAGGTCCTGATTCAACTAGTGATTCTCACTAGTTTTAACTGATTTGTAATGAAGATTGCTTTTTCAGTGTAAGTGCAGAATAACAATACTAGTACTGTGTATGCTAACGCAAAACTTGCATATTATTAGACAGACATTTATTCTTCAAAGTAAAAATGAAAAAAAAAAAGGAAAATACGAGAAAAATACTTTCTGAAGCTGAAATATCTTCAGGGTAAGTGGGCTGGAGTAGAAGTTGCAAACACATAACAGCAGCATTGACAAAACATACCTAAAATGTGTGTTTGAAATATACCAAAATACTGAAAAGAAATAAACTAAAATTTGAAGTGAAATTCCATTCTGAAAAATCATGTATACTACTTCATTCCTGGTTCACTCTTTGGATGAAGCAATTTGCTTCCTTGAGCTTAAATCTGGTTGCAGTTCGGGTTATTATTTGCTCCTTCAACCACTCCGTACATTTCACGAGTTAGGCTTGACTGACTCTGGCTTTCACAACCCTCCAACACTGCACACTCAGGCTTTGGACCACTAAGTGTCACTGACATATCGGTATGTCAAGCCCTGTGGCATGCAAGACATAGTTTTGGCATCACACTGTAAAATCACTGGTCTGATAAGCTCAGACATGATTCTCAGGTAATGTCAAGATATTTGAACTGAAAAATTCTCAGAGAAGACCTAAATAGAATGATAGTATGAACAATCTACTCTGAAAATCTTGGCCTGGTGATCAAGAATAGCATTTTGATACAGGTTTCTTTATGAATATGAATGTGGACTCTGCTGCTGACTCTGTACTACACTCCTTTTCATGGCCAAGAGATGTCCTCCTCCTGACCACATAACCCTTTTTAAGCACAAACCCAGTCTTTTCTTAACCATTTCTCCCCTGACTTATTCAGTCTTCCCACAGACTTAACTTGTTGCTCATTCCATACTCTGTGTACTTGTGAGCTGTTTCTTAAGGCACCATCCTGGCTTTCAGGACTCCAGAAAGTGGTGGTGTACCGTGGATGTAGGCACTTGAAGGTCATTGGTGTCTCATTTTGCATTTTGGAAGATTTAGTCCTGCACTGCTACTCATGTTTGGCATAATGTAATATTGAAATTTTGACCTTCCAGTGAACATCTGTAGCAAGGTTTGTTGATATTAAGTAGTCAACGCAGAATAATTCAAAGGTCAACTTCTTCCCACTTATCTACTGTTCAGTACTTGTAGCTTTCAACATTGTTGCTCAGTATCAACCTTCTTTCTTAAATGTTTTTTTTTTTCCTGTTATTTCTGCCATTTACTTCCTCTTATGAACAGTAATCAGTTTTGTTATAACACCTGACTTCACATTTGTTTGCACAAATTTTGCGGCAATAGCATCTTCTCAGAAGATTTTCCTTTTGACTTTATGTACTTTACACAGGCAAGATTTGGGTCTGCTGAACACTGGGATAAACTACAGAAGAAAGAGGACAAGAGAACTTTTTGTATTTTCTCTGTTTAATCTTAGTAAGAAAAGACGAAGGCCTTTCTTCCCCAAAACAGCACCTCTTTGAGCCATGTTCACAAAAGGATTCTCTTATTTTTCCTTTCCAGAAATAAATATTTATAAATAACTGTATTATATAAAAATCTTAAATCTTATTTGGCAAAACCTGTGATTCATCTAATTCTCAAGCTAAAAAAGAGCATGAAGGTTTCTGTAAGATGGTGAGGTGAATGAATCATTAAGAAAATAGTGTCATTTGGCTCATTTAAAATTTACTGATGTTGTTACTTAGAATGTCTCATCTTTAGATCATAATGTCACAATAATTTTTTCCAAGTGATTTTAATAGATACTTCTCAATCTGTTTAAAAATTGTTTTACTCACAATCAGCTGAAACCTGAACAGCTTGATTATAAACCTGAAAGTATTTTACAATAATACAGTAAATCAGAAAACAAAAGTAGGTTTAACATGTCGTGATGAGACTTTTACTGCAATCAGTTACATTAAAAACTAAGTAAAATTCTAAGTCAATTATCTATGATAAAAAGGCCTTTTCAAAAGTAAATCTATAAAACTATTTTAGATTCTATTGAAATCTCTATCAAGACTTCCTTTGACTTACATTTACGCTGCATCAGGGATATTCTTCTTTCACTGTTTAAATACAGACTGTCTTTACCATTATTTTTACTTGCCCTTGCTGGTTCCCCCTAGAAATGTATGGATATATTTTCAGTAAAACCAATTGGTCAGTGAACTTAAACATTTTCTCCTTTAAGATTCTTATCAGTGTCTCTCCTATATATTTCACATTAGTGATATCTTTTGTTTTCAGATTGCCAGAACATTTTTATTTAAAAGAAGTTTGATATAGGCAAAGTATTTGCTGGATAGAAATAAGACTTTGCTTATATCTGAACTGTGACACAAAGGTGCATTTTCCATCTTGTAAGTCCAGGTACTTATCTTGACAGTTTCTACATTTCATGACAGTCATAAAGCCATGTGCAGTTTTTTATCATGTATAAAATGCATCAGAAGAAAAACTAACCAAGGAAAAACAAAGAAAGGGTGCACAACAAGAAGTTTTTTATCTGGATCATAGAGTCATAGAACGTCCTGAGTTGGAAGGGACCCACAAGGATCATCAAGTCCAACTCCTGTCTCTGCATATGACAACCCCACAGTTCACACCATCTTTCTGAGGGTGTTGTTCTATCTCTTCTTGAACACTGTCAGGTTTGGAGCCATGACTACCTCCCTGGGGAGCCTGTTCCAGTGCTCCACCACCCTCTGGGTGAAGAACCTTTTCCTAATGTTCAGCCTAAACCTCCCCTGGCACATCTTCCTGCCGTTCCCTCAGGTTCTGTCATTGGTCAGGAAAGGGAATAGTTCAGTGCCTACCCTTCCTTCTTTCCTTGCGAGGAAGGTGTAGACCGTGATGAGGTCTCCTCCTAGTATCTTCTCCTCCAGGCTGAACAAACCAAGTGACTTTAGCTGCTCCTCATATGACTTCCGCTCCAAAGCTTTCACCAACTTCAGAGCCTTCTTCTGGACACTCTCTAGTAGCTTAATATCTTTTTTATCCTGTGGTGCCCAGAACTGTACACAGTGCTCCAGGTGAGGCTGCACCAGTGCAGAGCAGAGCGGGACAATCACCTCCCTGCCCGGCTGCCCATGCTGTGCTTGATGCACCCCAGGACATGGTTGGCCCTCTTGGCTGCCAGGGCACACTGTTGGCTCATGTTCAACTTGCCATTGACCAGAACCCCCTGATCCTTCTCCACAGAGCTGCTCTCCAGCATCTTATCCCCCGGTCTGTATGTACAGACAGGGTTGCCATGTCCCAGGTGCAAAATCTGGCACTTGGATGATCGTGAGACCAGGACTACTGGTCATGGCACAAACTGTACTTACTCAGCAGTTTTAATGTAACCTTACTAAAATTGCCTTAACTGTTCAGAATGAAAATTAAGCAGCTAATTTCTTTGATGGAGACCTGTAATTTCAAAGTGGTTTCCTGTTAGTTAAATGTTTTTGTTGCCTGAAATGTAGACTTAAAGTCTCAAGGAAAGAAGCAATCAATTCCCAGCTGAGTAATTTTTGTCTTTTAGGAAAGAAAGTTACTGCAACATTACAAATTTAAAAATGCATTAATAAAGAATGACGTTTCTGAAAACCTCACACAACTTCCATTGTTTGTAATGCAAGAAATACAGTTTCAAAGCAAGCTGTATGTATTTGATTTGTCATCTGAATTGTTCACCACAGTGTATGCAGCTGTGTAGCAGTTTTGTCTCCTCGTTAATTTACTGGTATTGACTTTAATAGTATGAATTCAGAACACTAAGAAACTATACTATGCAGAAATTATAAGCTAAAAGTGATTATTTAAAAGATATCAAGCCTCTCGAGTTTATACCGTAGATGCCAAATGTTCTAAAATCAGTAAATAGGGGAATAGTTTCTCGCCCTTCTTCTTCTTATCCTACTCTACTTCAGTTATTATGATGCGATGATTACACTCATAAAAGATATTAAGAGATACTGCCTTCAGCCTAAACTCTCCAGACTTCTTCACATTCACTGAGGAGCTACTGTCAGTTAAGAGAAACAACATGTAGACAATAGGGATGTAGAACAACTAAGTTAGGCTTCTACCTGAATTCTTTCTTAAGTAATTTCTTTCACCAATGGCAGTAAAGAACATAAGGAAACTGGTCTCCCCAGTTTACAGCAGTTTTTCACTAGCACATAGTCTACTCGTTGCTAGTACTGAGAAGCAGCTACTAAGTTAATATTTTCTTAATTAGGGCTGAAGAGTATTATGACATGAAATGAGGGAATGTGAATCTGAACACATCCTTTTTAAAGAAAACTGAAATGTATATGACATTTTCATTATCAACAAGAATTTATGATGGAAAACATTTTCATTTTTTATGCCATTCAAAAGCAAATTATAACTGCTTTTATTTGTATATTTTATATTTTATTTTATATAATTATATATGTTTATATATTTATTTAATTATCAGCTTTCTTCCTAAAACTATTTTTTTTCCAAAATAGTTTTGGCCTGATTAAAATGCATAACATAATTATTCCCATGGAAAGGAGTCTGCATTGATCCTAATTATAACAGTTTTCAGTAAAATTAATCAGCAGAATATTATCTGTTATTGATAATAGCCATGTTCATTCTAATCACATTATTGCCTATGGTAGCTGGTGCATGTTCCCAAATGTAAGTTAGTAGGATTCGTTTTGTTTATGTAGTAGGTTTCATATTAAACCCACGCTGATCTATTTCTCTTATTTTCTTTTTCATTTTTCAAACTCCTTTATTTTAATTGTCCTTGCCGATGGAAAAATACTCAGAATAAACACTCTCTTTACTATCAAATTTAATTAATAAAGCAGTTCCATTTGTTCTGTTACACTAGTTAGAAGGTGGTGTGTCCTAAACTTCAAATCTTCGTACTATATCTGAAATTTTTTAGGTGTAATATCTCTGGACACACTACCACATTATTATATGTTTGTGTAGCATTCTACCAATTAGCATCTCAGTCCCGAATAAGGCCTGTAAATACAATGGTAAATATTTAGTTATATTATCTCAGTTAGAATAATGAAGCATATACACACATATATCTGAGGACAGTTGGAGAAAAGGATTCCTATATATCGATTTTAAAATTCACACCCTGTTCTTCATTCATCTGTTTACATACAGAGATGAAAGAGCAGGAGTGTAAAGTAAGCTTTTCAAGTAAGGAACATTTTAAGACAGAAGTCCATAGTATTTTTATTTTATTGTGTTAAGTAGATATTTCTAAATGCTTACATCATTTTGATAATGAGTATTGTCATCATAAGATTTTGGCTTGCCTACATTCTTTCTTTTTTCAGTCTTTCCTGGTCCCCACTGATAATGTTTTTATGCATTTAACAAATGTTTTATATGAATTCTAATAATATTTTTTCTAAAAACAGTGTATGACTAGTGATTTTTACCACATCCTTCCATTTATCATTATACTGTTATTGTGCCACTAGTGCTCACTCTCAAATTGTATGAATTATCCTGGGAATACTACACCTTTTTCATGTAATTCTGAGACTGACTTATCTATTATTTTAGCTTTAGGAGGAGGTAAAAAGCATTTAATCATTGTGCTTCTTAAAAGCATTAGATTTACATTTGGATCTATTTTCTGTTTCTCTTGGGGTTTGTGGGTGGTGTTCTTAGTCAAAGGCAATGAAGTACCTGACAGTGAATACACCTGTGCTATCATATGTCCTCCTCAAGACAAAAAAATATCACATGCTTCCAATCTGATTTTTGCACAATTCATAGGAGAAGGTGGTAGGCACCCTTGACAGATTGGCTATGGACATCACCTTTACATCAGTATTAATAAAGAAAAAAAGGTGAACTCAGACAATGATTTTCAATGAACCCAAGACACTTTAAGTCATTGCATTTATAATTGACTGAAAGACTTACACATTGGCTTTTTATTCAACTTTTAAAATGTGTTTGCAGAACTGAGAAATTTTTAGAGTCAGTATAAATGGGAAGAGGAAGACAAGGGCAGCTGTACAAGAAACATTACTGTCAGAAGGTGTTCTGCAACATTAAGAAGTTCAGTGCATAAAAGGGACTTGTCTGCTGAGTTGAAGAAAGTAGCAAGAGCTTCAGATTTCTAACAAGGCTTTAGAACAGTACAACTAAGAGCAGGTAACTCTGCTATAAATATGAACTTCAAAAGATGCCTTTCAGTCCATTAGTGCCAAAAGAAAATCTGAAAAGACCAATTTCAGCAATTTTTGTGCATTAAACAATTTAAAGTAATATAGGAAAGAGGGAGGGTCATGACACAACCAGGGTTACTCTATATAGCTGTGGGTTTCAAAAGCATGCTTCATTCAATCACTCCTTTGTAGGTTGCATTAGCTGCCCAGTTTGAGTTAAGTAATATTATAGACTTACACAAATTAAATTAAAAGACTCTTGTATGGGTTAGGAAGTCAAACATTCACAAAAGTTGAAAAAGCTACAGTTAAGGTTCTGTCTGTGACACTAATTTGATCCTTGTGTGTACGCGTGGTCTTTAATTACATGCTCTCATATGATTTTTCCAGAGGCTGCCAGCATCACTGGCCGTAATGGAACAGGCCATGCTTACTTGACAAGCAACAACTCAATAATTTCCCTTCTTTTCCCTGAGGAACATATGCCTTATTTATGACACAATATTCAAAGCAGATTCAGAATACAATAAGAATTTTTTAATGCTCCTCTTTATTATAATATACAACATTACATTAAACACTAGTGAATGCATGTTAATGACATCCATGTGAGGTACACATGCATCATTCTCTCTGCTGTACATATGAGGAACAAAGGCACAGAGATATTATCCCTGTGGCAGAATTTGAGAGACATGATCTGATTTTTACATTAAAAAAAAAAAGACTAAACTGTAATTTATCTCTTCAGAGTACAGAAAAAAGTTTATTTCACTTCCAGCTCTGATTGTATGCTTTGGCAATCAGGGTTGTAAGGGATGACTACTCTCAAGAATCTCGAATAGAATTAATCTCATCTATATTTAAAAGTGTGGTTCTGACCCACAGTCTGGACCTGATTTTAAATGTCCAGATTAAGACACATGCAAGTTAAGGACCTGAGCTGCTTCTGTCATCAGAAGTTCTGGGGGCTGACTGTGTTTCCTAAATATGGGTCTGAAGGGCCATTTGAAATATCTTCAACTATGTGAGGCCTCAGCTCGTGACACAGATTTGTGAAAGACCTATGCCTGTCTGCACTGGCATCTGGAATCCAGGTAGGATTTGCAAGGGCATCTCAATGTGATTAGACATTTGTGAATACACAAGACTGAATCTCAGTCTCCACGCATTTTATTTGAGGGAAGTTAGAGAGCTGTTAGTTCATCCTAAAATTTAAATAGGGAATCTCTTCCGCAGGATCCAGCTGACTGCATATGTAAATGTCAACTGCTGGATGAGTGATGGTGAGGTGGTATCTACCAGCCACTTGTAAGACTGTCAAATACTCTTCAAATTTTGAAATTGCACAGATACCTACATATGGGTAGCTGACTTGAGTCCCCTTGAGAATGATTGAGTTAATCTTGAGAGAGACAGCAAACATAAGCCATTTGAATTTATATCTGCAGTGTTTTGTGTGGACATTTGAAGATGGAGGAGATATTTTCTACAATGTGCCTTGGAAGTATGTGCTATATTGAAGTAGCGGACTTTTTTTTTTCCTTTTTTTTTTTTTTTTCTTAAGGTGACCAGACCAATCCAGACCAAATTGCTTTGGTTAGTGCACGTTTCTCTCTCAGCTAAACTCCTTGCTGATTACAGCTCCCCATTTTTCCTCTATTCTATACACACATGACTGCACTCTTCTGGCTTTTTATTCCTGTACACAGTCCAGTAATATCTACTTGACACCACATTGACCTACTCATAGCATAAATTTTGACATCGTTGTCCGTCCAATTCTTGTTTCACTCAGCTGTTCTGTCTTTTTGTTTCAAGCTCTTTGCCTTAGGATACTCTCCTTTTGGTCATGGTTCATCATCAGATTCCTGTACCTTTTTATCTCTTCCTTTCTATCTTGTCCTGGATCTTCTTGAAGACTGAGATACATAATTTCTGTCTTTAGCATTTTGTGCCATCAGCATTGTGTTATCTCTTGTTCTCCACTATGAAAAACTATATAAAAGTTAATGAAATAACTAAGTGCTAAGTTCTAAAAGCTGTGGTACCTGAATCGATTCTGGGTCATAAAGAGCAAAAGCAATAATGAATAGCGAACTCCTTTCCTTGCTCTCAGGTAGGCTGCTATTTTCCAAGGACAGATCTGACATGCAGCTTCTCAGGCAGAATGGTTAAAATCTGTAGTTTTAAACATCTCATGTGTTGTTCTCAAATGAAGTGTTAATCATTTGGTAAATACTGTCAGTCTTGACAACAATATACTTTAATATTAGCTACCAGAATCTCCATGAGAAAGAGAATAGAGAGGAAGGATACCTTGATCAATACATTTCAAAATGTTTGCATGCCTGCATTGAACAAGTTTTCTTTCATGTAATAAAATAATAATAATAATGAAATAATTATTTACATAAAATTTTTTGTTGTTGTTGTTGTTGTTTTGAAGAGGTAGCAGCCTGATTACAGGCCTATTTACACGTCTGGTTTTTATATTTTATCTGTGTCTATCCTGTTACATAAAACAGAGCAAAAAACTGGTGACTGTGCATCCACAGTTTTTAAGACTATTGGCTTATAAGCAAATTTGTATTGGATAGAATGCTTTGGAGCTGCTCAAAACAGATCCAAGGAGTAAGCTACCATCTGAGCAATGTGATCTGTCAGGAACCCAACTTTTGATCTTATTCTCTAGCCTTTATTCATCTATCACTGTATCTGTATCTACCGGTTTCCCCTCCTCATTCTATCTTTTATGCTTAAAAGGCATTCTGGCACTCATTCATAGCTGTACTATGTTCAAAGATTATTGTAGAAAAGGAAGGGAAAAAAATGACTTAGGTTTCTACATGCTCAAATTTGCAGCTCAATTCAGTTGCCAAAATGTGGAAATCTATACGATTTGAGATAACAAAAGGTTTTGTGCATGACTTCAAGATACTGGCCCAGAAAGACAGGGGTCACCCGTGGGTCTGCTGGCAAAGATGCGGCTCCCCTTGTACGTGTCTTGTATATGTGATAATCCGTCAAATGTCAGTAGATGCCTGCATTAGGTAACAGAATTAAACCAATGACTCTAGAAAGTTTTTGCTCCATATTATGGATGCCTCAAAGTGGCTGAATACTGGTATCTTTTTGTGAGCTAAATATCTAAATCATCATCATGCATCACGCTTAGTGGAAACTTAATATTGTCACTGAAGTCTATTGCACCAACACACTTAAATATTTACTTTTTTTAATGAATAGTAACAAACCCACAGCTTATAAGGCACTTTGGATTATACATATTTATTGAAAGTCAGTAAGCAAAAACATACAGAAAAAAGTGAACTGGAAGCACTGGTCTGAATTTTCCAACAGGGTGATGTAAGAATGCAATAGTGCAGTTCATGCAACTAGTGAGGTGACAAGGAAGGTGTAACGACAGAATGTGTCCTAGTGGTGTGTCACGCTGCACTACACAAAGTGCATTTGCTACTGTGTGAAATGGAGTTTAAAGCATATGGATCCTTGGGAGGGATATGGATTTATTTTTTTTCATTTAACTTTCACACAACTAATCTTTGAAAGGTGATGCACTGAGGGCAAAACACCTCTCTTCAGACATATTTTTTACGAGTTCCTTGACCTCTCCTACTGGAAATGTTTACTTCAACTGGAAATTAAAATAATTATAAGCAAGTAAATGGATTTAGATTATCTTCCTTAACTTACTATTGAAATTTTAACAAGAGACTTCCAGAAGCTAAATCCATCAATGTTCAGGTTCAAGATAACATAGGGTTTGCAGGCAAAATGGATTATATACTAGGTTGTTCAAAATTGGAGCACATAATTATCACTGAAAAATAATGTAAGAATACATTACTGCAAAGTAACCCACAAGGATAGTCAGTAGATACATTTTAAAATTATAAGCATCATCTCTCATTTGAGCCTTTATAGTTTACATATTCATATAACTAAATGAAGGAATTGGGTCAAGGAAGAAGAAATGTCTGTTGCTGCAAAACATATGGAGACATAACACATCATATTGAGGGACATCAGTTACATATTATATTACACAGGTTTTGAGTGTATTACCTGTATAAAATGTCATAACATAATAAAGATATTTTTAGACTACAGAACAGTTGACTGTTAATATCTATAAGACCTCTGAAGATATTTCTATTTACACCATTGTCCTCTGTGACTAAGACAAATTCTATATCTTCATTGAGTCCATTAAAAATGGGCCTCCTCTCCAGACAAATATATCCAGTGGATTTATCTGTGACCTTCTCATAATCCTCATGCTTCCTTACATCCCAGAGGAGAAATTATTGCTGCTTACATAAAATCAACAAGTTATTGTAGGTGCCCTAGCTTTTTTCTACTGAAACATATGGAATGAGAACTTTTTATTTACTCTCTGGTAATGCAAAACACAGTTTGTACATCAAAAATTTTAAGAAATTCAGACCTGAAGCTTTTTTGGCTAAACTTTTGCTTCATCATATCGTCCTTCATCAAATTAATATTAATAGGATTGAAATAACTTCATCATGCACACAACAGGAAATTGTTTTCATTCTGTATTTAAATACATAACAGATATATAATCGAAGGGTATCTAAATACAATTCCTTCATTTAAAAAATTATATATTTCTGCGATTGAACTTTTTTTCTGGAAAAAAAAGAGTGTGTCAGTGTCATGCTTAACTAAAGGTCATTGTTATTACACTGCTTTGTAAGAAAATTAAGAAAATATAACTATCACAAGGGAAAAAAATGAAAGGAATATACTATGAAATTCCTCATGGACCAAATGCTGATTTGCAAAACACAATTACATGCTATTTGCTATAAAAAATATACCAAACAGTCAACCTATCAGCCAAATACAAAAGGGGAGCAATCAAAATTAGGTTTCCAAATCTATTCACGATATTTACATGTAAAAGAATCCTTAGCATCATTCAGCTCAACAGAACCCTTTTGCACTGAAATTCACCAAAATTAACATAGTTAATTCAGGATACACATTCTATTTTGCTAGCTTTTCTTTATGTATTGTATGTAACACAGAATTCAATCAAAGGAATCGACATACTAATGACCACTATAATTTGCTTTACAGCAAACTGAGCATAGTTCAGCTAGGTAATATGAACAGCTAATATTTTGTGTATGGTAAAAGCTGCTGCTGCTTTGCATGACTAGAATCTCACCACTTTCTGTTACAGAATCGAAGAACTGATCTAAAGGGAACATTGTAATATCTCCCCTCCAGGCTGAAAAAGTGTAACTAGTCAGAAGTAAAACTTTTAATATTATCACAGAGTAGTCCACACACATCCGTAAAGGGATGAAACACGTTTGTGAATATGAATGTGCCAGTGAATTTAAGCTTTAAATATTATGGTTGAGAATATTTGAAGACTACTACATGACTTCAATTTCTAAGAGATGTAGAAGACCAATTATTTTGCTGAACAGAAACCTCAATAAACCATAACAAAATTTATTTATCTTTTTACATTAACTGGGTGCTTTTTCATGTCAATAAACTCTATACTCCTTCTTTTTTCCCCTACCACCAACACCCCTGCCCCAGGAATAGACATTATTTAACTTAAATGAAACCTTGACATACACGTTCTTTTACTTGCTTACAGTGAATTAGGTCTTCCTTGGTAAATTCAAAATTTGTACTGTTTGTGCATATGAAAAATGCTTACTTACATAACAAATCATTTTGCTCTGTGACTTTTCATTTCAGAAACTGAGCCCAAATTTCCAGTTATTAAACTCTGTATTTTCAAATTTTGCTGCTTTCTGCTACAGATCAATGCTTTTAGCACCTTGCACTCTTTTCTTCTATCTGGATTTATAGGTTCTCAGCCTTAACAAAACTAACACCTAAAATTTTGCTTATTGGATTATTATTTTTCATGTTTAAATTATTATCAAAATTAAAGTTGAAAATTTAAGAGATCAGGAGATTAAGAACATGGATCCTTTAAAAACATTTCCAAGCAAAATTTTTCTAGCAATATTTTAACTGTAAAATTTTCCAGCAGCTTATTTTGAACAGTTTTGGTTTGATTCCTCTTGAAAATTAATGTTTCATTCATTAAACGTAAAATCTAGATCTACAGATCTAAAGAACTGTAGACTTGGTTAGGCTAAAATGTGTACATTTAGATTTATAAAACATACAGAGTTTCACATTCGTTTGTTCAAGTAATAGATGTAGTATTCAGACAAAAAATGTATTAAGAAGAGGAAATCCAAATCTGTCTCCAACTAAATATGATGGCTGAAAATGAAGAAGTTAGACAATGTAACAGCAATTATTAAGTTCTAATGAAGAAAAACCCACTATCAGAACAATCTTGTGTTTCCCCACCAGACGTCATTTTTAGCATAATTTCAGTTGAGGAATTTGAGAGTATACTCAGTAATATATGTGGAGAAAATGGTGAAAAGAAGGGAAGTGTGATGATGATTAATCAGAATATGATGAAATATACACAAAAGAATAATTTAAAAATAAATCAATTTAAAAATAAACTGTTGACTTGACAATGAATTAGATGTATAGATATATGTGTCAACCTAGTATGAAGATGAACAAAACCATGCTCTCAAATCTTAAATAAAAATGCAGATAACCCTGTGTCAGGCACAGATTACCAAGCTCTTTCTGGTTATTTTCCCTGTTATTGCACGGCTTTTACGTTATACTCCCCCCAGTAATTCACACTTCAGGTGACAGACATCAAATAACCCAACATCATTTTTTGTAGTCTGTAAATTTAGCCATTTTCCAGCAATGTGGGACTGGTTATTGTAATCTATTTAGAAAGAAAAGGTACTTAAACAACTCCCTGGCTGTATAAGTGTAACATGTAAAAAGATTCCAATAGTTTTCAGCTGAACCCCGTGCAGCCCCAGTGAACTGAGCATAGCCTGACAAGACTAACAGATTAATCTCCAGTGGAAACAGAGATCGCTCAGTACCTCTCTGAATTGCAGCCAAGCTTGGGTGTAGTGTAGAATTTATTCTACAAGCTGGCAGGCTTCTTAGCCTATATGGGAAACTGTGTGCCACAGGGAAGTGTCAACTGATTTTATGAAATGGCAGGATGAGAGAGCAGAAGGCTTTAATCGACATGTTATTCGTAATTGTGTTATTACACATTATTTCACTAATTTGATGGAAATGACAAGAATTAGGTTTATAGAAAGGGCACATACATCTAGACGTAAATTATGTACCAAACTTTTCAGTAACATTATACCAGACATGTTTCACAGTATCTATTTTAGTGAGTATTAGGAATTCACTAACAGTTTAGGAAAAGACAAATTACAGAAACTTCAAATTCTACTTTACATGGGAGAAGAAAACACACAAAAAAGTATATACACTAAGCAGAAAATGGGGCAACATAAAAAAAAAGGGACAAATATATATCTATTTTGTCATTTAATATTTATTTATATTTGTAACTCAAATTACTTAAAACATGAACACTATAATTCAGATTTATAGGCAAATACCATTTTAACTGACATTATGCTGCCAACACAGACTGTATATCAATTTCCACGAAATCTATGCTCAGCATTGTAATTTGCAATCTGTGGAGATCATAAGGCACATCATCATAGCACTATTTACTACACATTGACTAGGAATAAAACAAATAATATATTTAAGAGGATTTGACTCGTCCCTCATAATGAAGACTCTTTTCAATCTGAAAACTTAGAAATTCTCAGTTCCTCATTTCTACATGTTTTTTCTCTTCTGACAGACTCTGAACTCCTTTAGGAAACAACATTTTGCACAGTGGAGAGAAGAGAGACACCTTAAACACCTTAAATTGGCCCTTAAACAGAGAAAACACAGAGCAAAGGAATGCCTACAGCTCTGCACACTGCTGTGGCCAATAAAAAATATTAAACGCTGTCTTATACATCTCAGTGTATTGAAAGATATCTATATTTCACATATATATATGTGTGTGTACTTTGACTTCTCCTGGGTAACACCACAGACATGCTAGGAGAAGCTGCCAGGAAAATGGAGCAGCTTTTTTTCCACTTCTGTTAAAGACGCTGTGAGGACTGCAACAATCAGTAGAGAATAGAACAAACAGTTCTATGCAGTGATGGTCAATATTGTGTTCAATCTTGTTCAGCATCCTCATTAATGACATGGAAGACAGGCAGAGTACATGCTCAGCAAGTTTGGCAATGACAGAAAACTGGGAGGAGTGGCTAATACACCAGGTGGCCATGCTGCTATCCAGAGGGACTTTAGATGAGAAGATGCAGCCAGACTGTTTCCAGTGGTCCCCAGTGACAGGATCAGAGACAATGGGCACAAACAGAAACACAGGAGGTTCCAACTGAACATAAGAAAACACTTTTTCACTGTGAGGGTGGCAGAGCACTGGCACAGGTTACCCAGAGACGTCGTGAAGTCTCCCTCCTTGCAGATATTCAAAAGCCATCTTAGACATATTCCTGAACAACCTGTCTTAGGTGATTTAGCTTGTGCAAGGGGGTTGGACCAGATGACCTCCAGAGATCCCTTCCAAACTCAATCATTCTGTGAGTCTGTGAAAAGCATAGTCTGCTAATATCTCACAATCAAGCCTCTAGTTTCAGCTTGGTTGATCCTGACCACCTGAACTAATCCTCTTTATTGTGGATGAACACCTGAGAAAAATCAGTGAGAAACACTACATGATGAACAGATCCTAGCAGAACTGTTAGGACTATGTTTGAGCTTTTGCCACTTCTGAAATAAGTGTTGGAATCAGGATGAAAATTACATGCTTTTAGCTTCTTAAGACCAGCTGGAATGCTTACAGGAGACTATGTGCTTCTTATTTAAAGTGTTGCTTGTTTGTGCAAATAGTAATTATTTGCATCTATAGGGGGCAAGAATGGGATTGTTCCACATTACTGAAAGAATTACTGGAAATCTGGAGCTTTGGGAAATGTTACCATTATGAGTCTTGTCGAAAGCTTTTTTTTTTTTTTTCATAGAAAAGTATCATTCTGAAGATGATAGCTCTATAAAAACTGGATTTATATTGCACCAGAATGGAATTTGCAGTCACGGCAATTCTTACCTCATGTGAAAAATGGTTTTTTTTGTTTTCTGACTGGTGTCCAGGAATTTCTGAGGAGTACCAAAACCCTGATCACAGCACACTACTGCATGTTTAATATAACAAAAACATCACAATAGTTATACTGCCAGAAATATGTTTTCCAACCTGCATGCTGTATAGCAACGATTTTGGAAAAGACTGGCTAGAAAGCTCTTATAATGATTGTAGTATCTGCTGCACAAACATCTATATGGTGTTTCAATTCCTTTGCAATTTTCAAATGGATGGTTGAAGGATCTCATATATTGTCCAAGTACTAAAGACAAATAATAAATTTAATATTGTAGCTCATGAGTACTACAGTTCTCTCCTCATAGAAGAAGAAATTTTAAATTTTATTACTTTTTATTGCTCTAATCTCATTTTTATGTTATTCTATTTTTAGACACATTTAATGCACACGTTCTTAAGTGAAGAAAGTACTGCCAATTGCAGTCTAGAAGCTAAGTGAAAAATGTAGTCTTATCCTGAAGTGTGAAAGGTTGTTCTCATTGTCTCATAAATTTATCTTCTGTCAGTACTGATGTCTTCCCTAAAACATTACTTCGGAGGAAATACCATTACAGGCATGTTTAGTGTATACATTTATATTTACAGAATATATGTGCATGATAAGTACATTTATTTACACTTCCTAAAGAAGACAAGAGTAATAGGTTATGGCACCTTGCAACAACACAGTCAGAAATAGTGATCCTCAACCTAACCCTGCAGTACACCATATATTCCCATCAAGAAGCCTGAGTATCTAGCGTATCTCAGGAAGTAATTGTTGCTGAAATAATGCAGCAAACTGCGGAAGTTTCTGGCAGGGTGACTAAAAAGATTTATTTTTGACTCAGGACTAATAAGTATACATGGAAAAAAAGAAAGTATTTACTGCTGGCAAGGTTTTTAGAGATGAATTTTTCAAATGGCTCAATGTCCAGGAGAATGGCTCACAATAAAGACAACAACCTCAAATATTGTGTTCAGTTTTGGCCCCCTCACCACAAGAAAGGGACTGAGGTGCTGGAGCATGTCTGAAGAAGAGTAATGAAGCTGATGAATGGTCTATAGCACAAGTCTTATCAGGAGCAGATAAGGGAACTGGGGTTGTTTAGCCTGGAGAAAAGGAGGCTCAGGGCAGACCTTATCGCCCTCTACAACTACCTGAAAGGAAGTTATAGTGAGAAGGGTGTCAGGCTCTTCTCCTAGGTAACAAGCGATAGGATGGGAGGAAATGGCCTCAGGTTGCACCAAGGGAGGTTTATATTGGAACAGATTGCCCAGGGACGTGGTTGAGCAACCATCACTGGAGGTACTTAAAAGACATGTAGATATGGCACTTAGGGTCATGGTTCAGTGGTGGACTTGGTCATGTTTTAGGTTGCAGTTAGATTCAATGATCTTTAAGAGTCTTCTCCAACCTAAATGATTCCATGGTTCTAAGTTACTATAAGTTATTTGGCTCAAAAGGAGTCATGACTTCTTCTGTGTTGTCTGAATGGTGTCCCAAGCATATTGTCAGTGTAAAGGCACCATGAGGGCCATCAGCTCCCCAGCACTGGGGCACTGTAGGTGTCAGGGCCTCCCCTGGGCCTGTCAGGATAGGGCCTGTCAGCCAGAGCCGATCAAGCCACCCCAGGCAGGAGCAGGGCAGCTAGGGGGATCATCACGGCAGCCCCAGCCCTGGGAATCAAGCACCTCCATGGGGACAGGGATGGGCTGAGGCTGGGCAGAGACGTGTGCCCACAGCTGGGCCTGACAGAGCAGGGCCCATAGCCAGGCAGGGCAGAGTTGTGGGGAGCTGGATACCAGCCCTGCTGTGGTATGGCTGAGGCAGGGCTTGACAGCCCAGGACTGCTGAAATGAGGTCCTGGGCTGTGGCAAGCTGGTAAGAGACCAGCAGTTTGGGTAGGGACAGCTGGGCCTGGTGGTGCCTACAGGGGCGCTGACCACGCCTTAGTGCAACAGACTGGCAAGGGTAATATCTCAGTTAAGTAAAAGTGTGATTCAAGTTTGTTTGTGATTTAACTAATCTCTGATCAGGCTTTCATTTCCTCAAGGAAACTCAACAAGTGACCTTTTTATATTTTAAAAAGATGGAACTTTTTAAAAGCTATTTTTAAGAGCATTTGTTTTTCCAATCTACAAAGGTTAAAATATTCATCTGTTCTAACTTCATATCCTGTTACGATGGGATTTTATCTTCCATTAAGAATAGCTTTAAAGCACGTATATTAGTAATTTCTCTGTAAATGGCGTTTATAATGCTCACTTTCAGGTTGGAGCAGAGAGACTGTGTTATCAGGAGGCAGAGAACATTTCAACTGGTGACAAATTCAATGCAGACTCTGAAACGTCTTGATATATCTACAAGTTATTTCACATTAAGGCTGACAAATAGCATACCTTTTGTTGTGTTTCCTCTTTTACCGCATGTTGCATTTTGTCAGATGGTGCAGCTCAGCGGGAGAGAGAATGACCACCTATTTGCTCACTGCTGGCTGTCAAATATGAGATCAATGCAGAGTCCTTTGGAGTGAGGGGAGCCACAGTCTTTTTCTGAGAGAGGGAGACAGAGCAGGACACCCAAGTGTGTATGCAAGTGTGTATTCCCAAGAACAGGAAGGGGCACATTATAAAGATGCAGAGGTGATACACAAAGAGTTTCCAGTGGTCTTCACCACAACTCAGCAAGCAACTAAACATTACTGTACTGAAAGCAAGACTGAAGTGAAATGAATGACCTGACTCTGAGATAAAATAGTGATCGGTGAGGGCTTCTAATACTGCTTTAATTTTGATTTGATCTGGCCCACCTGATCTGATCTTCCATTCCACAGAAGTCATCGTGTTGTGGTTTATTTTCCATTATAATGTAATGTCAGAAGTCCAGAGCCCTTTCAGTATTTTTAGTATCATTACTTTAAATAAAAGGTATTGATATCCACAGCTGAACTTGACAGTTGAGATCCCTGAATATTAAACTATGCATCCCAGAAATGAATGGTATGGAACTACTTGAAGATTGATTCTGTTGAGTAGAAGTCAATAAGATATTCTTTGGTCCCACACTCAAAAAGCTGAGTTTTATTAGTATCCTTTTTGACTCAGTGAATGCTTTTTATATGTACAAATTAAATGTTGCATCAATATTTTTCAGGATATACGATTTAAATAGAAGATAATAGGACCTACAGATGAATCTGCCTGAGGTCATTACCAGATTAAAAATACTTAAAATTAATATTAATATTGTAATATGATTTTCTCCCTTTAAATTAATAGAAAATAAAATACTATTGAGAAAGAGAAAGAAACTGCAAGAAAGAGCGATTTAGCTAATGTTATTATGACACGTTATCAAAACAGAATTTATTACAGGTTCATTTTCTTGAACAAATCCTTTTTTCAAATGTATCAGAATTATTAGGTGGTATTCCCCCTTTGCTTCATTACATTATTTTAAAATATTTCATAACTTTTAACAGGAAATAATTGGAGTTTTTTTCATTCCTTTCCTTTAAGGTAATGGAAGAATTAAGAGATTGTGGGTTGTATAGACCTCTCTGGAACAATACTAATAATTATAAAAAAGGTTAAATATCTGGCAGAACAGGGACTTGCAATTAAATGTTACAGATTATGTTTAAAATAACATTTGTTCCACATCTAATGTGAGCCAAGAGACTCACTAAAACTTGCTTTCTAGATTATACTCTACTCCCAGTAAATTAAAATAAATTACTTATAATCTTTCTCTCAAGTGCTGAAAATAACTGCATTGAAGATATAATTTTGTTACATCTTTTTTCGTCTTTTCCTTCTAATCTTCCAGTTTGCGATGACAAGTCAGAAGCACAAATTTTTAAATTACCAGTTTAACTCATTCATTCTAACCATCTATAGTATATGAATATTTATCTGAGTATGAATTTGCATAAATTCCAGAGAAACTGGCACCACTTTTTGGTCTGACCATCGAGATAATCATAAATCAATCTTGGACTCATACTCTTTCACAAGGAAATCCCAAGTAGATTAATGAAATGTTCATGAATAATGGTATTTGGCTGATGTTGCATTGTCTTGACTTTGTTTAATAGTTCGGTTGTGGCATGCCAAATGGTAAAAGAGATGATACTATTTTCCAGTATGTACCTTGAGTAGTTTTTTTGTTTCATTAAAGGTGACAAAATGCATTAGTACCCAAATTCCCAAAAGTATTTGCTTCACGCCTTTCCTTTATGAAGGTGTTCTATATCTAGTTTCTTTTTTTATGTGCAATTCTGACTGTGACCTGTTTTCATATATCTTATGGTTTGGGTTCATTTTTTTTTCCTTTTTTTGTTTTGGGTTGGTTTGTTTGTTTCAGTGGCTGATTTCCATTAAGATTTCATGGGCTGCTTTGAATTATTTGGTCCTAGCTGATTATAAGGTTAGCATAAAGTGAGCCATAGTGCTCTGTTCTCTGAGTATTTCATGAATTTGGCTGAAAGCAAGTTGTTTTTTTTTTTTTTTTTCTCTTGTCAACACTCTTCAACTGACTTGCATTTTTATGCAACAAAACATTGTAGCACTGATATAACTCTACTTCATTAATTGTGTTCTTGAGTTCCTGTACAAAGCAGTACCTTTGCTTTGGTCAACAGACAGTAAGGAGGTATGACAGACTGCTTCTTCACTACTTCTTGGAGAATTTGAGTCATAGTGCAGTAGATGTGGAGATTTTTATTATTTTTTTTTCCCTTGGAAACTATATTAACACTAAATCTTCAGAGAAGACCTAGCTTTTTTTTTTTTTTCCTTCAAAAGTTGGTTATTTAAAGGACATAGGACCATTCCTTTAATGTTAGGTATCTGGATAGAAGAGACACTATGAAACTCCACTCAGAACCTGCAGAATCTTCTTCAACCATATAATACAAGCTTTATATTAGATCCTTTCTTAGTCCCTTGAGAGCTGTGTGTATCCTGCATGCATCTGTGTGATTACGGTCATGTGACAATGGCATCCAGACATATGTACATATGTCTAGCAGGCTATTGGTAACGTGCTCCATTTTGTACTGCTTTCCTCCTGTCCCTCTTCCTCCTTAATCCTTCGGATTAAGAATGAAAACCAGATGTTGTAAATGGAAACGGGTATTGAGTGGTGAAGCAGTGAAGAACAAGAGCGTGTATGATGGTCTGCTGTATATTCCACAGGCAGCAAAAATTCATCCCAGATCTTCCAACTTGTCTTTGTTAAAGAGATGATCTCTTTCCATTTGCAAAGAACTGTGTCATTTCTATAAAATATCTTGCACTTCTATGTGTGAGACAATATAGTCCATTATATTGCCTTATCTTTTTAAACTTGTGAATATTCTTGAACTAAACAAAAAGAGTTTTTGTGGATAAGAGAGAGGTTTTTAAAACAAAATAAAAATCAAAATATTGTTTCTTTTATTATAGTAAGCATTAGTAACTATTATAACAATTATTACAGATATTCTGTTGCCACATAAATAGCCAGAGATTGTATCAGATTAGGTCTTTTTTTTATTAGTCATTCAAATTTTGATTAAACATTTAGAAAATTCCTCTTTTCTCTGAAGACATAAATAGGCAAAGAAAAACCTGGATACTGTGAAACCATTGCTTTAATCATTGAAAATGCTATGGAAACTTCTTTGTCTCCTGGGCTTCAGTTCAAACATGTGGCGAGCTTGGAAGTATGTGAATCATTATATCAAATGAACAAGCATGAGCTACTTAAAAACATACTTGTATTGTCACCCTTAAAGGTGACCTGGACTGAAAATGCAGGTAGAGAAAGTAGTTTAGGTTCCTGATAGAGTCAGGAAATGAATGTCAGCAGGGTTCAGCAAGCCTCTTAGTTTGAGGATTGGAGAATCAAACTTTCAGAGCTAGTGCCTACTATTGCAGTACTAAATATATCAGAGACATAATTCAGGCTTCAGTTCAGCTGGAGTCAAGAAACTATACTAAGTGTTGTCTGCATCGTGTGGAGCAGTATGTTGGCTTAAGATACAATTAATCTGTCTCAAAATCACTTAGATCTTGGGCTGTTGTCTTGATTTCAAATCAGCAGTAAGGAAGAAACATTGTTGTTAGATCTGTCATTGGAAGATGAAGTCATAGGCCTTGATGAAAGGAATGTTTTTATATTTAATCAAGAAATACTTTTATAATCCTAGAAACAGGGAATTCATCCTAACCCTTTCTTCAACGTGAGGCTTCTGAGTCAAACACACATCTCTTCTCCTAATCTGCCTCTTCTTCCCCACACCTCTATCATGCCACTGCCCCTCAGCTCTTTTCCACAGAAAAAAAGCTGCAAAAATAAGATGAGGAAAAATTATATCCCACCTTGCTGATGAGCAAATGATTGAGTTACCACATAAACATAATGACATGATACCATCCTTATGACGTCATGCGAGTGTTCAAAGAGTTCCTTCACATTTGAGGGTGAGACTCCCAAGCTATGAATTGCTGGTGGAAAGAAGCACCATGGAGTACCAATGAAACACAAGGCTAAAATTAAAAACATACTCAATGTCTCTATTAGCCAGCTCTCTTTTACTTCTGACTATCTCAATTCTCTTGTACTGACAGCCAGGTTGTGCAATTAGAAAATTAACAAGGAAAGACCCGTAACTTCAAATTTCTTGTTGCAAGGCTAATTTTTTTGATGCCTATTATAATATTCTTATATACATTTTTAATACGTATTTCTTGTATATATTTTTGTATATATAAAGACAATCTAATTCTCCTATTTGGAGAAATGTTTTTAATAGGATAGGGCACATAGGAATATTTTTTACTACTTTCTTTCTTCATCTTTCCTGGAGGTTAAAAATGAGAATATAAATTTCACTGTGTAGATTTTGACAGCTAAATCTATGTTTGAACTCTTCACCCTTGGCTACCTATATAGTCCATAAAGGTGTGGTCAATATAGTTAGTGGAGTCAAGGGCATGATTCTTCTTATTCTGAACTAGATATCTAAACCAAGCTAAATGAACCATAACGTGAAAATGCCTTTTTCTTTTTGTTGTCCTTGTCTATAAAGGAAGTCATCCCACTGTGACTGCCATCTCCAAGCATCTATTTTGTAGTAATCTGAAGTTTGATTAGAATAATCACACTCAAAATATTTTAGTAGCTAAAGCTACATGAGTTCAATCCTATTTCTGCTTCTTCTATGCAGTGTTCTTGAGTATTCCTTTCTAATTTTTCACTTTATTAGGTAATAGCCATGGAATGAGCTTTAAAAACAAGATTCTAAAAGTTGGAGTTAAAAACTTGGAAAAAAAAAGACCCTCCAGAGAAAACGTATCTGTAAAGCTGTCAACATAAGCTAAAACCAGAAAGCACTGCAGGTATATAAACATGCCAGTAGAAACCTTGGAGATTTATCTCATTTGAGGTTCTGTCTAGTAAGAATCTGAGTTCCACATGCTGAACAGCCACGCAGTCAATGTGATACCTCTTCCTTTACTGGCATGACAGATTCGTTTATCGAAGAAAAATAGTCAGTTTAATCTAGTGTTAAAGTAGAACTATTATTACTGCACATATCGTATTAATATTATAAGCTCAATAGAATTTTGTAAATAAAGTGCTTCTTAATTCTCTACAATCATTCTATGATTCTTTATCTCAGGTCCTGAAATATTACATCCAACTGTCAGGTATCAGGAAATGGCTTCTTCCCATCATGCATTACATCATCACGAATTATTAAATATTGTTATTAAAATATTGATCTTGCATCTATGCAATCTGTGCTAAGAGTCTGGATATGTCAGTTTAAGAAAATATTAGCATGCAGGCATTATTTTCAGCTACCTTCCTCTCCTTAATGCTTTTAACCATGTATCAATCAATCACACTGATTAGCTATGCCAAATGTTCCAAAACAAGAAAGAAGAGAGTGGAAATAAGAATTACAAGCCTGGCACAACTTTACAGATCAAATGATTTTTAGATCTTTCTATCAGTGATGACTGCAGCCTTNAAAAAGAAAAAGGAAAAAAAGTGTCCTTGAAGTGCTGCTCGCACTTTGAAGAAATTCTCTGTTCAGTTTGGTGTAATGCTCTTTTTCTCTAGCAAGTAAAATAGCTCCTGATGAGCTCCAGATCTTCCATTTGTTAGCAATGCTTATTAAATTAAGAGTGTAGATGAGGAATAATAATTTTACATGAAAATGCCTACAGCCAAACTGCCAAAACTTTTGCTATGATCTTGCAATCATAGTTGATTAGCCATAATTGGCCTACACCTTTAGCAACAAAGGAGATCATTTGCTGAATCATACAGATACTAAACAATTTGCATAAAGATGAGAAAATGTTCTTTAACTATGAAGTATTGAATAACTTTTCTAAAGACTGTTTAGTTTTTCCCAGTATTAGAAACTACTATTTTCTTTCGTCAGGTTTTACTACTGAATGCAATGTATTGTTTGCTAACTGAATAATGCTGTCTAGTTATACAGAAGTAAAATAAGAACTCAAGATACAAAATACACAAACTGAGTGGGGTGTTTTTGGTGTTGGTTTTTGTTATTTTGTTTTATGTGTGTGTTTCTTTGTTTGTTTTCCAAATAATGCATTCTATCTATATGCTAGATCAAATGAAGACGACTTTCCTCCCCAAGCTTAACAAAACAGCTCATCAAGATTCCGTTTCACCTCTTACAGGCAAGTATGGGAAATTGAACTAAATGTAATATATACTTGAAAATTATTGTTTTTGCAAAGGTTTGGACATAGAACTTTGGATACAGGAAAGCAAAGAGAATGGATATCATATGTTTGAAAGACATGCCTAGAAGACACTTAAGAAATGGCATTTACCACTGAAACTAGATACTGGCAGCACTTGAAAAACAAGAAGATAGAAGAAAAATTAAACTTATCCTTATTCCTAATTGGTAAGAAGATCTGGATTCTGCTTCTTGCGATTTTTAAGAAGTCTAATAACCATGTAATGCAAAAACGTACATAAACATATGTACCTTTCCTTCATTCTCATAGGAAGAAAAGTCAAACTAGCCTTTGTATTAGTATACTGTCTCTACTTTGTTGTTTTTTGGTTTTGTTTTTTTTTTTTTTTAGGATACTCTTTCAAAATAATTTTGAATAGCTGGAAGATTTTTTTTTTAAATTAAGATATACAGACTACTAAAACTTAAGAGAGAATTTGTTTGTTCTGTTTTTCCCTTCATCAACAGCATCTTCAGTTGTTCTTTGCTTATGTATTACTGAGGATATTTTACACATAAGTGAGCCTGTAAAGTTTCTTTGATCCCAGCATCCACCAATAGCAAGATTTAATTTGGTTTTGACCTTGAAGTTGTGTTGACATGTCCTCAGTGCTGCATGTGATTTACAGCACAGCACTTAGACAAGTCCTACAGATCGCATTTCATCTCTGGAAATCTTTTTTTTTTTTTTAACCATTAAAAGAGAGAAAAAATAAGTGGCTAAAATTCAATCCAATGCCTCTTCCACCTACTTCTGAATATTTCTTCCAAATAGCAACTGAAAAATCTGCATACAATCAGATAGTAAAATAAAAAGGAAAACCAGAAGCAGTTTAGAAAAGATCTAAATTATTTACTGAACTTGAAAACTGAATTTTGAACTTTCAAAAGTCATTGTAACTGCTAATATAACAAGACCTTCATTAGACTCCTTCAACTATTATAGTTCATTTCCAATAATAATTAAATCTTTTGGTGTGTTTAGGGAGAACTCTAAAACCTTGGGATTCAAAATCCAAGAGCTTTGTTTGGGCTAGATAAATAATAACTGTATTATAACAGTGCCTAAAATGTTTACCGATACACCAATTTATTCATTGTTATCAGGTAAAATGCAAAGATTAATGGTGACTTTATGGATTCTAATGAAAACATATAACATTTATATTGTAAAAATTAACAGTAAGATCTCTGTGCAACGTCACTCATTGCTGTACAGAAATTAGCAAGTGTTAACATGTTTGAAGTTTAGGAAAGAAGGCTTTTATTTCTACAGGAAGCTAGCAAACAGGATTCCATTGGAGGCAGCCCTAAGGAGGCTGGCAAGTCTTCAGGGACAGCATTCTTCAAGAACAAGAATGGTTCATACCAGCCTTCAGGAAATTAAAGTATACGTATCAGGGGAATACCTTGCACATGACTAAGCATCAATGCAAAAAAAAAAAAAAAAAAAAAAAAAGAAAAAGACATGGAAGGTGAAAGCAGAGACAGGCTATAAAGCAGGAATTTAGAAATGTTGCTTGGGCAGATAGAAAAGCCGAAGCTCAACTGGAGATATTATTTGCAAGGATGTCGAAGTCAAAAAAAGATTGTCAGTGGCTACATTAGTAGCAAAGGCTAGACGGCTGGACAAAGAAAATGTGCTGTCATTCCTGAATGGAGCAGGTGATATTGACAGAGGAGAAAGATGAAGCTGAGGTACTCAGTTCCTTTGCCACGGTATGCATTCTCTTCAAACCTGCACATGGCACCGAACTGGGTAGACCAGTTGATACAGTGGAGAGTAGGGTTGCCATCCAGAGGGACCCAGACAGGCTGGAGGTATGGGAAATTCCTGAAATTCAACTAGTACAAATGCAAACTCCTGCTACCGGGAAGGCTCTCTGGCAGTGATAAAGTCTAGGGACTGATGGGATGCAGAGCAGATCTGGGGAAAAAGCCCTGATGGCCCTGATGTACAGCAAACAGTATACCCAGGTAGGACAAAATCATTTAAGGCTGTGTTAGCAGGAGGACAGGCAGTTGGTCAAGGCAAGGGATATTTACTCTCTTCTCAGCATCCGTTAGACCGCAGCTAGATGCTACGTCCCAGCTTGAGTCCTGCAATATAGGAAAAAATACATCAAGGAACTGAGATGGATTCAACCCACGATGGCTGTGGCTGCAGCACTTACCCTGTGAGCAGAGACTGAAGGACTGGGTCTTGCTCAGCACAGAAAAGGCTGAAGGCTGACCTAACAGCAGCTCCATGGTGTCTACAGGGAGGTTAAGGGTGCAGAGCCAGGCTTTTCACGGTGGTATATGTTGGCCTCATAAGGAACAGTGGACATAAATTGAGAGAGCTGAAATTCATACTGCATATAATGAAAACCATTTTCCCCATGAGTTGACCTGAGCAGTGGAGAGGGTTGGCTAAAGAGACTAAAGACCTCCCGAGGTACCTCCTTACATGAATTGTTCTACACACTCACGATTCTAAAAAAAAAACACCAGAGATTTTTGCCTATACAATTATCACAACTTGAATATGCAGAAAACATACAGAAGCATTTTGCACTATAACATTTTGAGACACTTTTCTTCCATAGTTAATTGTTTGGGTTTTTTTTGGTCTCATAAGTCCCTTTTTCCTATTTGATTGTTCAGTCCTAGTTGATAATTGTGAAAATGTCTTAGTGAGCAGTCCTCTAGTTTTCTGCCAACATAGCTTTAAAATAATCTGCATAATTAGTAGATCTATGCAGTATATATCTGATACATAAAGGACTGATATTATTAAATGCAAATGCAAATATGCATATGCAGGAAATACTTAGTTCCTTTGCATAGAAGAAGAAAAGCTTTGTTTGTTGAGTCAGAACTATTACTAAAACATACCAGCAATGACATTTAAACATGTTTTGAAAGCACTGCATAAACTTTGCTGCCCCTAAAAGAAAAAAAAGTGTTCTGAAATCCATAGACAAATATTAAAAATGGTCTTATTGCCAAAGCCATGGAAGTCATGGGTAATGCACTCCCAGACATATATACGTATATGTATATTTGTTTTTACTTTGTTGGTCTTGTAATTTATATTTATTAGAAAATATACAGCAAAGAACATAAATATGGATGTACCATGTGATAATGTGCGGACATACAGACATTTATTTGATTTTCATGACCACTGAAAATGGATATGATGTGATGCTTTCATGAAATAAAAGATATTTATTAAAAACCACTACACAACAAGTAGAATTTATAAGTATATATGCATAATTCTAGATTGTTTCCACTCTGAAAAAGTGCATTCTTCTATAGATATAAAAGTCATTGATATCTTAACTGCACAAGCAGACATTTATTTCATCAGCAGATGATGGCCGTACTACCTATTAACAAAGCCATAAGGAGTCAACTCTTCTTGCTGGATGTTTCAGGCTTTTAAAGCTTAGAAGAATTGAAGAATTAAGTTATCTGGTAGAAAAAGATACCAGTATGATCAAACCAAAGATACTGTAAAAATCAATGTGGTTTTGATTAAACCTCATTGTATCAGTGGTCATCAAGTATTTCCGAAAGGTGATTAAATATGTTAGGACTTTAGTTTATTAGACAATATAGTTTGACTGAATTCCAGTTTGCTATTCATAGACGTGGCATGTTAGCAATTTCAGCTCTTTGAAGAAAACTTGGAGAAAGTTTTTTGAGTATTGTCTGCCAGGGGGCAGTGAGGCTGGGCTGCCTTTAGAGGCAAGGGGAGCCAAAGGTGAGAAGCAGCAACTCACTGAGGGGCAAAGCCCCACAGTGCCCCACTAGGAGAGCAGTGCTGGGCTGGGGAAAATGACAGAGATCAGATCAGTGCCTGGTGATCTCTGTAAGTCTTCACTGACCAAGCTGGCTGAGCTAGGAGGTCAAGTCTACCATGCAAGTTTAGGCTTAGCAAGAAACTGAGCACAGCACTGCATACTGATGACAGCTCAGGCAAGCCTAAACATGGGTCCCAGGCCAATAGGAACAACGTGCCTGGATGAAAACCCAGGGAAAGCATTTGACAGGTCTTCCACAATTTATCAGCTTCCATTTATCATTGATCTTTCCTACAACTTTCCTATATTTATAGAAGTCTCACACAAGGTGACACAACTGCACCCTGCCAGAACTGCCCTTCAATACCAGTAGCCAAACCCCGGAGATGACAAAAGACATATAGAGAAAGATCATTATACGCCAGTCAGGTGAATTAGAGCCTCCTGGTGCACTCCAGACTGAAATTATTTGAAGAAGCTATAGGTGTGCCTTGTATGTACACAATGGGGAAGAAAATAAGGAATCTTTACAGATGGTTGGAAGAAAAATAACCATGTCAACCTAATAATCATGCTTACTTCAGCTTCAATGGAGTTGTAGAAGAAAGTTGAGAAGTCAGGTAGGACTACTGAAATGATGATTTTTGGATTTTGGGGGCCTTTGAGTCCTCAAGATGGGAATGAATCACCACAGTGGAAAAAGTGACTGAAAGTCCTGTTCTAAATATGAGATTTCTGAGCTCTGAATCATAAAGCCTGTGGAACTCAGATACCTTGGATGTTCTGCTGGAATATATTTTTTTGTGTTTGGTTTCTTCTGCATTTATGGAGCAATACTCTGTTTTTAAAAGGTTATTTATTTCACTGAATTTTCACTCTGTTCACAAGCTGCAGATGAAAGAAATAGGAGAGAGATGGATTGGACTGCCAAGGAGTCACAGCTACTTCTCAAGGAGGTATAATTTCTGTGGGTGTGCGAATGTCCAGATTCTACTCTTGGTAGCTAAAGGCAACACACCTGTCACATGAGGATACCACACACTAAGAAAGAACAAAAGAGCTCAAGACTGTTTCCTTGTACTATCACTGCATTTATTTTAGTATTTACATTTTCAAGTAGAATATTGAAGTGAACCTAGAGAACAGGAACAATCTTTAAAAATTAATGGTTTTCTGTATGTTATCCCTCCCCAAATTATGGGAAAAAATCCTTTGTTAAAGGTATCAGTTATATATTAAAAATAATTATTTTGTTTTAATTTACTTAAGTTCTTGACACAGAGCTGTGTCACATAATTATGAATGGGCAAATAGTTTACATGGTCCCTGTCTATTCTGTGAATTAGACAAGCACAACTCTTATAATTCTATTTCAGTGAAATACACTCACATTTATGTCCTCTAAGACTCTCAGCATACAATGTCGAGTGTGCTTTTGTGTCAACGTGAACCTTCACTTGATTCAAGTGGGAATTGCTAGAATGAACTTGAAAGCAGCCTTTGTGATTCTCACAGCTTGGATTAGGACCTCAATTATTTTTCCTGAACAGAGTCCAATACTTTTTAACCTGCTCATCTGGCATTTCCTAATAACAGGGGTGTAAATCAAACATAAAACTGATATGAACACCATAAAACTGAAAATGGTGAGTTTCCTATTCCATTAGTCTCAACAATTGATACCACTTTTAAGATAATCCTCTCAGAAAAAAAAAGACATTTGGTTACCTTCAAAGGCTGTGGGTAGCCTGTTGAAATTTTCCAGTATATACAATTCAAAATATAGTTCAGAAAAATGGCTTGCAATTTAATTCTGCCAAGGAGACGTCTGAATTACTGTCAAATCTGTTTGATGTTGATTATGTTTGTTCCTTCCAAGAAAGATAAAATGAACCAGCCTTTCAGTGTAAACTTACAGTGCTATACCAAGCTTATTATACAAAATGAGATAGGAAAAAAGTTGACTTATAAGAAGACATGCAGAAATAAAGAAAAAAAATCGAGGTTATATCACAGATATATTGTGGAGAGATTAAGAAATATTAATAAACACTGAAAAATGGTCAAAAAGAATATGCAATTTTTGTAACGTATTAAGTGGAAAGGTTTATTGATCAGCACAAAGGAGAACAAAGCACAAAACAGTTGGACACCATGAGCTGCAACACCTATTTAACTTAGTTTAGAATTAAAAAATGTATCTAGCCTCAAATAATTGACATTGATTAATTTGTGTATAATGCAATGCAATGGGTTTAATGATAAAAATAAACAAACAAATGAACATTCATACCTGCAGATTCAGTGAAATACAGCAGAAGAAGATGAAACGTATGTTTTGGCCTGCAAACCATTACCATCTCTGCTACCTTCTATTTGCTAATATTATTAACAGTTTTCCAGATCACAAATTTGTGGCATGGGCCAAGAAGTCTTTTATCCAAGTGGAAACCAAGCATAGCACAAATAGAATCCATCAATCTTTGGAGTGTTGTTTTTTGTCTGTTTGTTTGTTTGTTTGTTTCTCACTTACTAAAATAAAATTAGATGGGTGCATTATAAAACTTATATTAAGGAAAAATATTCTTCCAAAATCCAAATTGAAGTCTGATGTATTTAAAAAATCTGATTTTCAGGAATTGCAAATTATATAGAAATTCTCATAGTAAATAGTTAGAGCAGTGATTCTGAAATTCAGTAACTTAAAAAATGACAAATAAATAGGCATGTCAAATGGTAAATATGCCAAATAAAGTGAGATATACCAAGTCTCGCCGGGAATAAAAATACAAAGATATTTGTTCTCTTTTTTCCTTCTTTAAAAGTATTTTGCACTATAACTCTTCTGAAACAATTTTCCTCCATTGTTTGTTTGTTTGAGGTTTTTGTTTGGGTTTTATTTTTGTTTGTTTGGTTGGTTTGGCTTTTTTTTGTCTCGTAAGTTCTTTTTTCCTATTTGATAGTATCTTTACATAGTCATGAAAATGTGTTAATGAGCAGTCTTCTATTCTTCTGCCAACATAGCTTTAAAATAAACTGCATAATTAATAGATCTGTGCGGTATATATCTGATATATAAAGGACTGATACTATTAAATTCAAATGCAAACATGCATATGCAGGAAATATTTTGTCCCTTCACACAGAAGAAAAGCTTTGTTTGTTGAATCAGAACTATTACCAAAACTTACCAGTGATGACATTTAGACATATATTGAAAGCACTGCCTAAACCTTGCCCCCCCACTAAAAAAGAAAAAAATGTCTTCTGAAATCCATAGACAAATTTTAAAAATGGTCTTATTGCCAAAGCTACTGAAGTCGTGAGTAATGCACACTCAGATTTTTTTTTTACTTTGTTAGTCTTGTAATTTATATTTATTATAAAATATACAGCAAAGAACATAAATATGGATGTACCATGTGATAATGTGCGGACATACAGACATTTATTTGATTTTAATGACCACTGAAAATCATCTGAAGAATGTAAACTGATTTTCATCATAGTATGTTCCACAGTGTAATATTGCTAACATCCATATTTCATGATTACAATTTATGTTGAGAAGAACAATACTTTTATTTACACTTCCAGTCTTCCAAAGAGAATGGTTCTGCTTCCATCAGCCTTTTATGTCAATTTTCTTCTCTGCATATTTTATGAAGGTTTATTTTTTTCCAGTTGGTTTCCTTTCTCCATTTTGAAATTGATTTAGAAAGGTTGAATGGTGCTTGACTCATTGAAAACAGGGCTATGCTAATTTCAACGTACACAAATAATTACAACAATTTCAAATGCCCCAGGTCTGTCTCCAGACCTCTTTGAAATTTCATCAAGAATTAAGCAGTTCTGGACAAGGCCTAAAACTGATAAGATGAATTTTCTAATACCAAATTTTAAACATATTTAATTCCAAAGTGAAATACATGACTTCTTTATTTACATATCCAGCATTATAAGTATGCAATTTTATCCATACCTGTCCTTCAAATAACTTCCATTTATGCAATACTATTGAACGCATCTTGGTTTACCCACCACACAATTAATGATATATTGGAATATATTGGATATATATTGGAAAAAATTCAAAGGTGAAAAATAGTCCATAATTAATAATTGTACCTGTTAGAAATTCTACATATTCGTAAAGTCCACAGTGAGATAAGTAATTTATTAATGTGTTGTTAAATCTAAATTTTCATTAATTCATTAATCTAGGGACTCTAGATACTGACAAAATGGAATTCATCTTCATAACAACTTTCGTCTATTAGAATTTATGCACCATGACAGACGTCTAAGCTGTAAAAGGTGGTAGCCTAACAAGGATTGTTCCTTAGTGCCAGTGTGGGTTCAGTGTGATGTTTGCAGGAGTGAAAGGGTTGGTGCATTGTGAAACTGCATTCCATCTGCACCTGGATGTATGTTCTCTTGGGAACACATAGAGTGATGGGAAGAGGAAGAGGAAAAAGAAGGGGAAGGGAAGGGAAGGGAAGGGAAGGGAAGGGAAGGGAAGGGAAGGGAAGGGAAGGGAAGAGAAGGAAAGGAAAGGAAAG